>JAQFYZ010004625.1:0-10751 GCA_034695085.1 Cylindroiulus punctatus | reverse complement strand
AATGCATATTTAATGATGCAGCAATGCATGTGAACATTCTACTTTACACTAAAATGAATTTTTAGATGAAATGTACACGCATACTGAAGAAGGAGAACATTAAAAAGTGTATATGTATATACATCTATCTGAAATGCATTCGATTTATTCCTTCGCCAATATGGGAATTTAATATTTAAGATCTGTCCTATCACATTGCTCTTCGACATCTTTACTATCCATCTTCCATCCCAAATCAATTCAATTCACCAATACACCCCGTCAACACACGGGGTGACATGGGGTGGGGGATACATAAACCCAAGTACAAAATTATTACAAATTTTGAAAAATGAAATAAAACAAAATACACAGAATCTGCAGGGAACAAAATATATAATTTAAATAAAATACAACAGAAACCACTTAATGAAGCAAATTTTAGACAAAATGTATAGAAAACCCGGCATAAATTGGGTTTAACTCATTTACATTAAGGAATAAAGGTTTGGGTACATTACCCCCACCCCCACATGGTCAAGACATGTACATGTATGCTGAGTGTGGGGATAAAATATAGAATAGGATAGAATAAAGATGTACCAGTATGCCTTATTCACTACTATAAAAAAGCGGAAATCGCAGCGAGAAATAATGTTAATGTCAAGGCGTAAAAAAAGTTCAGTTGCATTTGTGATCAACTGGGGCTACGCACAAGGGCATCATTAAACACGTAATTAATACGGTTATGTCAATTTAAACTTCATCGAGGGGCTTTCTGCGAATTGCAGAAAATTCCCAATCCGTGCGTCAATTACATTTTCGACGCAAGGTTTATGGATCATCCGAGGCATTCACTTTTCGTGCTGTCAATTTAATTAAAACAATAGCAAGTTTCGGAGGGAGTTCTACTGCAATGCAGCAGAAAACTATCCGATATTAAGATTTAGGCACTACCGTAGGTGTATTCTCCAGGCGAAATCTGAGAGGAGCTATTGGCACGTATAACAGCCAGCGCAACTTGAGCTGTGCTATGATATTAGTAATTGGTTCGCTCGATGTAAACAATTCCTTTTCAAATTATGGCTTTTGAAATCAAACCCACGCCGCCAGCAATCGGGTGATGGTATATTTCATATAAAATATTAATGACAACTACAATGATTCTGATTGTTTTCTTTAGAACTTCAATTTAGCTACTTATTCCCAGAAAATCTTACTAATCTCATACGATAATTCTATAAAACACCACATTCAAAAATGTCTATTTTCCATATTTGATACTTGTTAACCCAAAAATTAGTCGAAAAATGCACTTTCGAAAAAGATTGTTTCTGCTGGCTAGAAGTAGGGGCACGTACAAGCATGTTGTCATCATTATAGGAGGGAGGGGGTAGACAAATGAAGTCACATGATGACAGAAGTGATGGGATGGACATTAACCATATGATGATGACGTCATCATCATCCAGTTTTGCAAAACATTCAGCTTTCAGCGTTTTTCGTTCGAAGATGTGCTCATAGAACAGAAATCCATCATCTATACTCACATGTTTATAAAACATTTGTCTCAAGTTGAATTGTTTTCATCAAAATTTAGCCTTACCGGAGTATGTGAAAATGATGGGGAATGATGACATGGAAGTTGGAATTGTAAGAAATCAAGATGTGATAACAGATATAAGAGCGCCGTACATGCATGTACAGCATCGAAGACAAATTAGGTAATGCATCGTTGCACGGCTTTCAGCCATTTAAAAAAAGGTTGTGTATTTTTTATTTTGCGAAAAGTAGTAATTATGAAAACAAGTGCATCACCTGTCTCACGTTCCCATCATCCACCAACGATAGCAGTATAATGCCCAAGAGCAAACAGACAAACACACACTAGTGCATTTCCTCAGGATGACAAAAAACGTTTTAGTATCTAATGAGTTGTGTTGGCGACATGCTCAAGCACTAGACGAAATGATGATAGCCTACGATGTTGATCGATGTCATGTTTCCATGCCCGGTCCTTCTGGACAGGCTTTTAAATCAATGAGGCAAACACAGCCGCCCAATGAGCAAGTAAGCACACACCATCCGCGCACTCGTCATCTTTTCATTTAACTGGAAGCCCCGGCAGATTGTTGTTGGGCTGGTAGATAATCAAAGTGAGGACAATTCATTTACGGCAATATAACAGCGTCGAAATCCATTTTTGTACGAGCCCACAGCGCTTCTTTCGGTAGTGATCGAATAAATAAAAGACTTTAATGGCATCAAGATGGTCGTTAATTACTCGTATTCCGTCGTTATATTTGTCGGCCCTCCGGGAGAATAGGTTGGCGATGCTTTTTCAGATAAAAATTGCAGTAATTAATTTCTGTCAATATTTCAAAAGGCAGAGCTGGAGGGCTGCTCGGTGAAGCGCCGTTGCCGAATCTTCGTGCATTTGTCGCCATTTTGGCAGTGATGAATGGTCAGGCGCATTTATTCTAGCTGTTTGTGACATCGAAGCTGAAAAAATGAGCGATTTTTCGTGGATATTTCGGAAACCACTCCAGATAAGTGGTTGCAGTGACTGGGGCATTACGATTGGAAATCGATTAGTGATTGTTACGATCATGAAGCTCTTTTCAGCGCAGTCTTTGCCCAACATCTGTTCGGAGCGTGGACATGTCCAGAATTGGACAACATGTGCAACGGGCAAATATCGCCCCTGGGAATTGGCCATGGCGATGTGTTCATGTGACGTCATATTTGCCCATGTGAAGCTGCTTCTCAAGAATCATACGAATCCCGCACTACAAATCTATGCACACCTCAATATTTAAATCTTTACAAAATGTCTATCATTGTCCATCTTTCGTGGTCCATTTGCATCCAAACATTATTCGAAAAACGCATTTTCGAAAAAAGTTGTCTATGTTGGGTAGAGACAGGGGAACTATCAAGTATTTTGTCGTCACCTGAGGTGGGATGGGGTAGACAAATGATTATGTCAGCATCATCTAGTTTTGAAAAACTGGCCTACAGCATTTTCGGAGGAATATGTGCTTTCATGGGACAAAAATCCATTAGCTATGCTCACATTTTGATAGCACACTCTTTGACCATCATCTGATTGGAGCGTAGACATATCCAGGATTGGATAACATGTGCAACGGACATATCTCTCTCTTGGGAGTTGGAAATTGCGAGTGGTTATGTGACGTCATATTTAACCATGTGAAAAGGGTTAGTCGCAGCTTGGAATTAAGAGCAATGAAAACAAAGATAAATTTTTTAATTTCCAATACTGTATTTAAACCAATGAAATGGTCACCGAACCATTTAATGGTGAAAACGCCAAGTTATATTCCCTTCGTGTCATCATACAATTCGCTTAACTGATTTTCGTTGGCTTCTGGGAACTGCTGTATTTGCGTACAGTGCATGTACTCGATCCAATCGGCTGTTTACCTCAAAGCAAAATTGATCAACGTGCTTTTTGATGCGCAAACTGGAACTGAATTTGATGCCCTTTTTCGGGCTTCAGCCATTGAAGACATTTTAAAGGTTATATCGCGATCAATTCGTTAATTAGATTTTCAATTAAAGTCGTTCCATCCATTCGATTACGCAGTGAAGCTATATAGACGACGGAAAGTTTAGTGTGAATCTATTTCACATTACGCAGAGACGAATGGGTCGTTCATGGGCTATTTGGTGAATTTAGTGAAAGAGGCATAAAAAACCCTAAGGATAGTTGAATGCACTACCGCTCTCGCAAATTTCAAATTAGATGCCAGAGTCGCTGCAACAGTCACGTGACACCGTCATCAACTTTACCAAGTGTGCCATACTTATTTTCCCTTAAAAGAACGCCCATAGTTGGGCCAGTTAGGTGCCGTGCATAAAGGACGTCCAATGCTGCAGGAGTTAAGAAGAATAGACATGCAAAGGGTGTAGAAAATAAGGGAAATATTAACAGCAGACTGGATAACATAATCTGTACGTGCTGAATACACAGTTTGAGGAGCTGAATCATCTTTCCTGGTTAGCAAAACGATCTCCAGATTGATGATATACGTTTCCTTTAAGTTATATGGATCAAGTCCAACAAGGACTGAAGCTATATTGAGGGTAAACAGACCAATTAAATGAAAAGTCATGTAGGGCCTATTTTCTGCAAACGTTTATATCAATTTGTCTAACTCCTCTTTATACTGTACATGAAAAGGACGTCCAAGTAGAGTGGGGAAGGGGCTTGTCCAATTAGGTCGAAAATGGATTAGAATTAAGGTGGTTGGTTAAAAAGTCGGCATGTACATGTACGGCCCCAAGTGCGTTATGTAGAACTTACGGTCATCCACGACATTCGTTCAGTGTTCGTTCATTATGTTATGTCCTCAGGTTAAATAAACTACGATCAAATGACGGCGGATATTAAAACAACAGTTCAGCAATGCTGAAGTGAAGATGACTGCGCTGCAGCCACGCATTTACGATAAGATTAAATAATAACAGAAGATAGGAGGGCGATTGTATTTAAGTTTGAGCGCGGAATAAGCTCAAGCCCGAATATTTATAGACCGTTTCCGAAAAATCAATAGCCATAGTAGGAGAAGAACTTTTAATGACTTCCTCGGGGCCGTTTTCCTGCCATCCTTGCGAGGCTCGATGTAAAGCCCGAAAATAACAGCATTATACAGCTTCAAGTACGCTTTACTGCCGATTGAGTAATATTAAATATCGTGTTAGCATATTCAGAAATGCAACCGATAAGAGTTTATATCGGCTTAAATGGAGGAAAAAAGCCACTGATTAATCCAATGCCAAACTTGACTTTGAGCTGTCGTGAAGGTAAGGCAAGCGTGCTTGCAAACTCAATCTTCGCATTTGCGTGTACGAGCGTATTTTGTAGATAAGAACAAACAAAAACTTGGAATTTCTGCGTGCATTAACTGCTGTACTGTAGTTCTGTTCTGGTCGTGGTGCTGCGGACATAACAGCATGAATGATGTGAAAACAAAAATAGTGTTCTCTGAAACAAACCACATGCATGATTTGTTACATGAAGATTAAGAAGCTCTAGTCTCAGCGTATAAACTACGTTTAACAGAAATTTGCGGAGTTAAAGCACCTCAACTCAAGTTCAAATAAAGAAAGTCAAACTCGTTACGAATATGCTGTGACATGCATGCATTTTAAACAGGCCTACAATGTAACGTCAGATCAGCACTTCACTGTTTCTTGTGTTTGTGGTGAATCTAAATCCCAGATGCGACGCCATTACGAAAGACCACACCCCAATGTCCGGATGCATTTTTATGCTGCAGAGGATTCTGGGTAACCTGCACTAGGACTAAGACAAGTCACGTAAACTCAACTTGTATTGACTTGATGTGAAGGAGCTTCCGAGCTAGTTAAAGCTCACGTGTAAACGTTTTCAAAGAAGTAAACTTGCAAAGGTAATGCAAAATAATTAAAATATTTATCAACAGCTGCCAAGTCCCCATAACAGAGCTGTATAGCACGTTTCACGCGCAGTTTGAATTGTCAAATTACTAATAAGATGCCAATGATGCGACTGCACATTTCCGCCATTAAACCCGAGCATCGCTGGACACAAAGTTAAAGCGATTCAGTGAAAGCTAAAGGAAGTAAAACCCAATCGTTACTGCCGCTTAATGGCAGCTAAAGGCATCCAAAACTCTAAACGGTTTCTCTAGTCCATAAACCGCAGTACGCCCAAACGTATACGAGACAACAACATAATGCAGATCTTTCATTAAGGACTGCACCATCGCCAATACTGAAAAATATCATTGGGCCTTGATCTTTGTCGAAATTACGTTTGAACCTTGGGGATCAAGAGGTTCAAATTGATGCAATACGCCAGAGCATGTATAATAACACAAAAAAACGTAGTTTTACTCATTTCCTGGCACGATGCTAGCGAAATGAGAGCAATCTGCGACTTAATGCAACAGAGCAATTATTGTCTCAATATTCATCAATGGAAACATGTCAGCATCAGCTTAAGGCATTTACACATTAGTCCCTGCTGTAATTGCAGTACGAAATTGATCCCGGGAATGCCAAAAAAAAGCGCGTTCATTATGCAGATGTTATTGCGAGCACTGCATGATACCGTGTATCTTCTAAGGAAAACGCTATGAAATCTAGATTGCCTAATTGCGATATTGAGCTCGAATTTGTCGATGGAAATAAAGTAGCACTATGGCTGCATTTTAAGATTGCAAGCTAAACTTGGATTCTTACCATTCGTCTTGAATCACATCAATTGAGTATTTCTTCCGAAAAAATCTTCGTTTATCAGCGGAGTCCTTTCTGTAAAACAAAATTACAGATTCGTTTGAAAACAATCGTAATAATCGTTTTGATATAATGAGATTTTAAGAAGTTTTGAATTGTCGAGATTTGCACGTACATGTAACGCATGCGTTGAATAGCATTTGGGGAGGGAGGGGGGGGGGGGGTTAGAAACGGGACTTAATGATAAGTGGCTCAAATCTTAAATTTGCCCTTGACATCAAAAGACATTTATGTCAGATCTCTGACTACGTCATAAAATCACAGATGCACGCACGACAGCCCACCATTTCTACAAAATGCATCCGTAGTGTGTTCTGTGGTCTCATTTAGTCAATTCTATGATGGCCGCAAAGTTTCGCAACCAAATATAGCTGCTATTGGGTTTATTGTTGCCAATAAACTGAGCAATAAAATTTAATCCGTTTTAACATGCCATTGTCCCAGAAGTTTTCTGCTCTGACTTTATGCTTCGTTCCTAGAAGGCCCTTGGATTTGAACGAGGATTACGCCTTCATGCAAGATACTGTATACATGATCATGGACCCTTCGAGGATGCATTCGACTATTATCATTAAAATATTAAACTATTCCTCGTTTATCCTCGACATATTGCACGACACCAATTGCGAGCAAACAATAACGAACACGCAGAATTGCACTTGTGTGTGGTGTATATTCTCGAGCCGTTTTGAATTTTGCTTTATCTCACCATTTACAAATTAATTTGATTAGGACTCTTAATGCCGTCAAAAAGCAAGGAAACTGCAACCCCGTATTAAACGGTGGACACTGTCAGGCACGCTGAACGCAAATATGACGTTAAGTCACAATAATTAAGTTTTGGAAGTATTAATATAATGAAATTTTATCGGATAATCATCCATCAAAGCGAATGCACCATCCTTTCAAAGCACGAAAACTCCATGGCGATATGTCACTACTAGATTTGCTGGATGTTGGAAACTGCAATTTAGTTTTCTATATATGATGCTTCTCCATAACACCCATATTTTTCATGTTTCAATATAGTTCATGTTTTATGATATGTTCAATATCACGTTATACTGTATCACATGTACACTGTATATCTCTGTTAAAACATCTGTGATGATGAACGAAATTTCCTTTTATCTTGACTGTTATAAACCAAACTGAAATAAAGCATGACGACTACTGGTCATTGAGATGGATTGAATTGAAATCACCGGAGGAAAACAATGCCCACAGGTACTCGTAGTACGTTACCCAAACTGCCATCGATGTTCGCCTTTATAGTAGTGAGGCCTTTTGCAGAAATGCATCGTTTAGCTTGCTGACACATAAGGCGCGCCTAATTACGTGTCTGCTTTCCCACTCTATACACTTTCACGATTTCCCAGAAAATTATAATTATATGGACTGGAGAATTAACTCCCAATTAATTTGCAAAAAGCGCGTTTTTCCCCGTAACCATTTCTAATTTAACAGGAATAATGTAATTGCCTAATATTCATTATCAACGCGACTTTGCGGCAATTATTTTAATACGTCATGTCATTTTCTGGCTTGCCTGCAGGGAATTACGTTGATTACATTAGATGCCGGCAAACCTACGCCATTGTAATTTGTCTCAAAATAATCTTTCTTCAGACCTGCATAGGCGTATTACGACCCTGCATGCTCAACTGCAAAAAACAAACCAATTTACAGATAGTGGCGAACAGATGTTAAGCGTAAGTCGCTTTCGCGCGCGATATTTGTTCCTTTTCAGCCCAATTACATATGAAATGTAAATGCTAGAACGACAACAGCGCCACCACTAGTATTCACGGTATTTTCCACACCTGTTTAGGTACTGGGGGTATATAAACTAGGGGTATATAAACTGGCGAATATCGTAACGAAGCACTTTCTATAAGTAAAGACGGATCATAGATGGCGCTGTCACTTACAGATAGTCGTGACAGTAACAGCATCCTGCACCACAGATGGCGCTGGTGACGTTAAAGATACACATTGTAACACTGCAGCAGTTGGTGAATATTTAGAAATTTTAAGTTTGGGTGGCTGATCATCGAGAAATCGCCTCACTTTGGCAGAACTGGAAGCAATTACAATTTTTGCTACTTCCAGTACGTGCAGATTTGACACAATTTGGTGAATTTGGTCCAATTTACAGTGGATGCCCCATTAGAAACTGGGTCTGGTGGGGTTTATCGATACTTTTTGCGTCTAAACGCATAGTCGAACAGTTACAGAAGTGCATTTAGGATCATCTACTTCATTTCCCATTTGGCCCATTTGAGAGTAGACAATCGTGTTTTTTCCCTCATCCTATGTGCGAGCATCGTATGGCAAATGCAACGACCGTACACATCCTAATGTTCTCCCAGAGACATTCCCAGGTCCTTATATCGCATTTAGGTGTAGCTTTTTTCTCCCGGAGAAAACTAAAGCTCTTTTCTTCGAAATCTTTGCTACGAAAGTACTTACGGTGTTTGTTCCGTGAATGACAACTCCATTATTGGATTTAAAAAGCGTGGTGCATTTAGCTCGCCGGGGAATGACTTCAATGGTGATCAATTTTGTTTAAAATCAGACGAATTATGGCCCCCAAAGCTCTCTCCTTCGCTACACCTTACACTCGTTTTGTTTTTATGTCAACTTCTAGAGGCTCCAGGAAAATACATGATAATGGCTGGCGGGGAGTTGCACATCCTCAACGTGGACACCACCGATTTAGGGTCCAGTTACCAGTGCAAAGCAGCCAACAGACTCACCAAGGAAGTCTACTTAAGCACAACTGCAGGAAAAGTGTTCGTTACAGGTAAGAAATCAAAAATATTTTCATTTAATAATGCATTATGTCTAACGCGGATATCATTGCATTTATCAAGTACATAAAGCAAACATCTTAATAGGAAAGATATTCTTAGCAGAAGTTCACTTCCCTCCGACAAGTATTGTGGTTTTTCCGTGTAAAGGCAAGGACGGATCTATATATTTCCACATTGAGAAAAACAGATTTTGCAAATGTGCACGTATTATTCAACCAAATATCTTTCAAAGTTTCTACCGGTATAGAAAAGTGCAAACCGCTGGATAACACGTCGATTTCCATTTGTTTGATATTAATTTTTCACGACCTAAATGCCATTTCGGCTAAGCAGTCAGCCAATGATATGCGGGGTAAACGTCGCGAGGACTTGAGGGAAATGATATCGAAAATGAGCTTATTTTTATTCAACTTCAATTTGGAACTCGCCTTATCCGTTACGTGAGATGTTAGGCAATTGCATTTTTTCTTAAATACCTTTATAAATAATGCAGGAATTGCATTTTGGTAAAGAAAAATAGCAAGTCTCCTCGAGGCAGACAACGTCAACCATTGAATTGTACATAAATTTAATGGATTTTCGGATGTATTTGCCAAAAAACAATGGTTTCACGACAACAAATAACGTTTCTACGACAACCGTGCGAGTTCGTATGTTGATGACTAGCTGTACAACTCGGGAGACATATGCAGATAATGGAGAATTTCGAATCAGCAAACGAACTGAAGATGACTTTGTTTTTCCCCAATTACTACAGAATTCAATCCAAATTGTGCGCAGGCATTACAAATAGGCATTGCACGATTTTTTTTCCACTTTATTGTCGTGTAGGCCAGCCCTTAACGATGACCTGGTTATCCCAAAATCATCAATACAGATCACCGGGTATGGTCTGCGCATGCGCGATCCATAAAACTTGACAATCGACATTCATTTGGGAAAAGGCGATTTTCATTTTTATTGTGTGGCTGTAAATTTGTGCAAACAGGAAATCTGGCAAACTTTAAATATTATGCTGTTTTATAGTTATGGTCCGTAAAAACGTATTCGCATATAAGATAGCGTTGGCAATGATATAATCAACGCAGTAATTTCGAGAGGATTTTTACAAAATGGAGTAGATTTGCAGTTCAGAGAGTTAACGAAGCATTCGAACATTTGCATGGAATCACTAGAGGATTGAACTAGTGAACACGTGCGTTTGCTAATGGCAAGTTTTGTTCTGATAGGCCGATGTAAGGGTAAAACTAGGAAATGCAATATTAAAATTCAATATGCGTCAGAAATAATTTCAAGTAATTTTTTACATCTCCAATACACTAGAACAAATCGAATTTAGAAACTCGTATGGAAAACAGATAAAAGCCAATTCTTTTCTTATAGTGCATGCATTCAGGATGCATTTAAAAAAGATGCTAATAAAAAATTCCATAACTTTTATAAGCATACAATCAAGTTATTACAGTCACTGCACATACTGCACATGTAATATCTTGTGTTAATTGTAAGTGTAATTCTTCAAAATGCTCGATACAATTAATATGCAAAGAAATTTACTTGGTGATACTGAAACTATAATAGGGCTGGGCTTGTATTTCTTGCAAATTGCGATAAACACACCAAATTCAAAACTGAATCGTAACCAACTAT
>JAQFYZ010004624.1:0-10751 GCA_034695085.1 Cylindroiulus punctatus | reverse complement strand
TATATTGCAATCAAATTTTGCGAGTATTTGCATTATATTGCAATCAAATTTTGCGAGTATTTGCATTATATTGCAATTAAATTTTGCAAGTCTTTGCAAGTAATGATAAAAAACATGTAATGCAAAAAAGTATTTTTGATGAATGCATTTTTATGCAGCAAAAAATAGAGGGCCATTGGGGGCTACCTCAATTGTGTCTGACCATCGAAGGTATTACTGTTAATTGCTGTTGTATTGTTTAAAAGTTGTTCGTGTTTGTGTGGAAAATTGACACGACTTTGGGGGGCAATCAACCAGGGGCGTCGCCCAGCACGTATCGCCACTGAAACCGTATAATTAGCACGTTTTCCTTATTGTTTTCATTAACGATTAAGGTGTTTGGTCTATCCTGCTGATTAGATCGCAAAAAAAAAAAAAAAAAAAAAAATTAAATGTGATATTTCGCTTTCGATATTCGCTGATATCTTGTTTCAAATATAGTTTCGTGTTGACCCAAATTCGAAATTAACACATTATTCTTCAGATGTGTTAATTAAAAAAACAATCAAAATACGAATACATTAATGTTTCATTCGGAAAATAACGTGGGCTATGGTCTAAAGCACAAAAATTGTATCTCCAGTTTTTTTTTAAAAATCAGTTAGATGTACATGTACCTTGTTTCAAACATTATCCTTCTGATATCTTTCAATTATAATTCCTCAAATTAGCTAAGTAAAAGGTATTTATTAAAATGATTAATAAATTAAAAAATAATTATTTACTTAATTTTTAAGTGTATTAAAAATAATGAAATCAAAATTATTATTTAATTTAGAAATTTATTTACTATACATTTGTTCATTCGCAAAGTAACATGTGCTGTAAATCGATGGTTTAAAGCACACAAATTGTATGTCCAATTATTGGATGCCTGCGATTGAAAATAATGTTGTATCCCCGATTGAATCTACGCAAACTGTGAGTTTTATTTAAAATAATCAAAACAAAGGTATACTCAGGTAAAATTATTATACTCAACTGAGGCCACATTAAAATGATAGCAATAATTATTGAAACAATCAGAGTTTAACATGAAATCTTTTTGATATGCGACTGAAATATTTGATAATATGGACATACAAGATCTGTGCCGGTCACATAAAAATGATGGTGACAATTATTGAAACAGCAAGATTTCAACGTGACGAGTAAACGAAATCTTCTAAGACAAATTTTGTAATCCTTTTCTTGAAAACTTGAGAAAATGACTTGTTTAAATGACGTTTTTGCTGACATTCAGACAGCCGAGCTTAGCAGACTGGAAAGCTATACCCGAAAATACCCTTCTTATCATTTCTGGTCTATAAATCAAGATGAAAAATGGAGGAAGTAAAGTGTACATGTATTTGCATTTGGGTCACGTGGTTGAATTTTTGAAAAAAATATTCATTCTTCATTTCTCAACTTATTATGGAGTTGGCGATTGTTTAGCCGTGCTTGAAGTCGAGTAGGCGATCAATCTCGACGATGACAATCAACATTTTTTGGGGCCCTGGCGGGGGGCGCTCAGAAATTCACGAGTTACAGGGTGTCCCACAAGTTCCTGAAACCTTACTTAATTCGTGCTTTGCTTTGTCTGGGAACATTCAAGTATGACTTACGTCATCGCAAAAGTTAGTTTACACGCTTCGAGCCTTGAGATCGACACGATGGCGTCATTTTTTCCTGCATTTTATAGTTGAAACTGACGTCACTCAAGGTGATAGATGCGTCATGAAGGTGCATGGAGGTGTCATTCTCATCAACATTTCTCGAAATCGTGGGGGAAGGGGGTAGTTTATTCGCCCTCGAAAGCTCATGAAATTCAAGTAAACCAAAAAAAGTCATTCGTTTTCCTGTAATAGGGTCATAAACTTCAAACCCCTGGAAACATTTCAAATGGTTAAGCCTAAAACTGACATTTTTTGTCGTTTTTTATGGTGGTGACCACCTTTCTTAATTTTTGAACACTGTACTGCTGTCCACTTGTAATTTTTTAGCTTAATTTTGGTTTCCTAATTTTCCGACCCTACCCACATGCCAATCTCTTATTTATATTTAAGTATGATTTTCTTAAGTATTATCAGCGCCACCAAGGGGGAAGAAAGTGCAGGAAATTCCCCAGTAAATGCATGCAGTATCTGGCAACTCTGGCTGTAGCTCCGCCCTAATTTTCTAAATTTTTTAATGCTGCGATGTGATTGGTCTAAAGTATAACACAGCTTTACTCGTAATTTGCTTCTAATTTTCTCTATTTTTTGCTTTAAGAGAAACTTGAGAAAAAATTAACTTCAAAATTAGGCAAAATTACAAATGGACAGTTGGCATTAACGTTCCCTGGCCTGAAACCAGCCTTGATCACCTTCTAATTTGCATAAAACTTAATTTGCATAAAAGTCTCTTAAAGTTCTTACTTTTTTTAATTATTTAATTCGCATTAGTCGGGCTCGAGTCGGCACTTTTGAAATCTAATTGCTCGGAAAGCTTTTACTGATGCACAGTAGTCCTAGAGTGCTTTTTGCCCAAAAACGCAGGTGGGTGCCCCCTAGCGGCGGGGTCAACAGCGAGTGACCTTGGCCCAAGGTCGACCACTTGTCAGCCAATGCCAGTTGCGTAACCAGAGGACGTTGGGTGGAGTTTGTCCCTAATTTTATCCTTATTGCCATTCCTAATTTGGTTTTTGTTTTGTACCTTATAGCTGGCCAATAGCTTTCTTATCGACCTTTCTCACTTAGCCCTAACCCAGTATAAGCAACTGAGTTCTTGCACCAAGGTTGTCAAGTTTTTGCCATTGGCAGGCGTGGTTTGATCTGGAAATCTTAATCCACTTTCGACTTCTTTCGCCCATGTGTTTATGACACTCCAGACGTTAATTGCTTTCGATGTCGTAACGATTTTTGCGCAACACTTCATCTGCATTTTTTCCATATCCGTGACTAATAGCCAGGCGTTTTTTAAGGTTTTTAATTAGACGAATTGTGCAAAATGCTCTGTCAAGGTGTTAATTAGCGCACTTTGTAAGATACATGTATAAACACCATGATCTAGATCTGGCTTCATTGCAAAACCCAGTTTTGCCATTAAAAGTGTGCCATTTTTTCTGCATTAAAGTGTCTCATAAGATGGCAAATTTACAGCAGAATATTTGCATACTGTATGTGCCATCAAAGTGCATTTCTGAATTTGCCATCTTATGAAACACTTTATGGCAGAAAACTGGCACACTTAATGGTAAAATTGCAGAAATCTAAAATCTCCCATTCTGCCATTAATTGCACTTTTTGAAATAAATTACCTTTTTTACCCATAATTTGAATTGGCACGGAATACATGTATGTGTTCTACTGGGAATCCATGGAGAAACTATTCATTGATTGTTGAATCCATGGAGAAACTATTCATCGATTGTTCTTTAGCTGAAATACACACAAAATGTGTATTATCACGTTAAAAATTGTCAAATTTACAGCAAGTCAATGTCACTGGCTGACCTATAGCATTTATAAAATTGTAGGGCCCTAGAACTGCTAGTGCCCTAACTTCACACTATGAAATAAATGTTATGATACAGTACATACATGTAAGTGTGTATTTTGACTTGCTACCTCCGAAAAACAACAATAACAACATAAAATCACAAAAAGTCATGATTGGCTGTTTTTCAGGCGAGTGTTCAGTGATCATGTATCATGTTGGGGAAATGGACAACTATGAATTGTGATTTCCACATAATAATATGACGAACTTTCTATTGTTTTTAAAATTAGTGTCTTCGTGAGCTACTATATGAAAATTTTTGTGACAAAACTTCTCGCGTTGGTGTGGATGGTTCAACGTTTTTCGAAATATTCTTATGACGTATTTAAACCCACCAGGGAGTGGAAAATCCCGGGTTCACTTAACGCCCAAAAGCATTTCCACCCCTCACATAAGTTTGAGAAATGTGTTTTGACCATTAGGTGGGTTGATAGACGGGCCATAGCCTGGTCTTGCGTTTTCTGAAACTCTAATCTGCCGATATTTCCATATTTATAGCCTGCTTTGCGTACAAATTGTGTCGTTCAGCGATGACCTATCGAAAGCATCTTTTGCAGCTTTGAGAATAACAGTTGAAGGATGTATATTACTTTGCCGAAAATGCCTTGCCCGATCAATCTGGAAAAAAACTGTATGTGTTTGCAGATGCAAAACTTAATTAAGAAACCTGAATCTGGAAAATTTGATAGCTATAGTATGTACATTTGTACATGTATGCAAATTATACGTACTCGAATTACAGGATACCGCTGTCGTTAAATGTGAAAGTGATAGATGAAATTCTTCACCGTCTATTAAAAAACCAACTTGTTGCTCCAATTACGATTCTGTTTCATCAGCACCAAAACGTAGTAAGTAACATTGGAAGCACACGTGAGTACTTTTTGGACATTTTGTTATATGCTCTCCACTTTGGCTGCTACTATACATTTTGTTGTTCCATAGTCTCACAATTTCACTAATTGATGAGTTTTTGTGATTTTGGGGGATCAGAATTGAGCCACTAGATGGCACATATGTCCAGTGAACAGGCCACCCACAGCTTTTGTAATGTATTAATGAGATTGTGGGAGTATAAATCAAGAAAATATAGCAGACAAAGTGGAGTTCATATAATAAAATGTCAAAAATATACTCACGTGTGCTTCTAATGTCCTTGCTGCGTTTTGTGCTGATGAAACAACATCCTAATTAGAGCAATGGAACGATTTTTTAGTATGCATTTCTTCCCAGAGACTTTGAGCACCCTGTACACGCGCCTTATTTCAATCAATTTCCCACGAGTATAGGTTAATATTCCAATAATGATACCGGCGCTAATAACGGTTGGCTCCCATCTGATAGGTGCAACTTCTCTATTGTCACGATTCGCAACGGGAAATATAGGTTGGCCAAACCACGTGTGCAACAGGTTGCAAAAATTGAGAGCGATGACATCCAGTAATCAAATAAGCGTTTGTACGATAATATCTGGTGGCTTAGGGGTCATTTGCATATTACCATCGTACTCCAATATGTGGCCAGACGAGACACGTGGGATCACGACCTTTTCAGGAAGAATAAAATGAATAATCATAATCAAATAAAACATCTGAAACACCTGCGCGTGTTAACTTGTTAGGTAACATTTGATCAAACGAAAGTACGGAAACAGATGCTTCATGCTAAAGTCTGAAACACTTTTTAAAAACCCATTGAAAAAATTATTTTCTTTTGCTAGCTGTCAACGTTTGCATATTCTTGACATGCTTTTGAACTAGATTAATCTACCAAAGCGGATATTGATATATGACAACAGGAACGAATGAAAAACAAAAACCCAAATCGCTATAGTAGATGCTAAAGTTCGTGCTGTTTGATTTTGTTTACTTTATGTTCTTGATAATCCTCTATTGGTTGTTTTTGTGGGATCATCGTTATCGTTTGCGTCTCGTCGATGACTTTGACCACCCAACCCAGTTGAACAATCGTAAATTACAAATCGGCTCGACGATAGTTAATCGAGTGTGGATTGACTTAAAACCTACCCAGACATCTGCTTTTGACACGGGCTAATACTTACTTTTAAATTTCGTTTATCGCTTGCAGGATGTTCGAAAACTGCTGAAGAAACGTACTGAGTTCTGACCATGGCGGAGAAGTTCAATTCGCAGGATTTTGCCGACTATTTCAACGAATCCAGATACGTGGTGGAGGAGAAGGAAAAATCGGACGACTCCTTGGACGAAGACTACAAAAACGAAGGTAACTTGACATTTATGACCTTATTTTCATACGTTGAAAAGCAATTTCCTCCAAAACGTTTCCAAAACAAAATCGGTATTTCTCGATGTAAAAACAATCAAATATCCCCAAAAATCAGACATGATTCGCCTCATTAATGGTGCTTTAGGCTAGTAATTTTCTTTTAATGCGAATTTGATGAGAATAATTGATCTCAATTTTCGCATTAAAATAACATTTTAGATGAAAATGAAATGATTACCGCGCATCATACCCCTTAGTATTTTTGCCGAACATGTTCTTACGAGATCATCTTCAACTTGGCTGATTTTTTTAGCCCACAAAGTCTGCAGTGTCCTTAGTTTTTACCTCATGTTGACATTAAAATCGGTTTTATACATGTACATGTATATCCTACAGTAGTCAAAAAGTGTATATTTTTGCTATAAGCAGACGGAAGTCTCCAGATAAGACTTTGAAAAGTCCGATCTAATTGTCTTTCCTCGAATATTTCCTGAAATATACTGTAAAGCATTTAGACTGTAAATATATTTTTTTACAAGATACAGTGTATGGTTCATATTAGGCCTAAAAATATTCTAAACCCTTCACTTACTTATACCCTTGAATGGCTGAAAGCGAGTAACTACATGAACAGTATATCTGCAAAATAAGCAATTAACGAAGTACCCATTGATGGAAATAATACTAAAAACTAGACATACGTGTATTTCATCCATATTTCGTCTTACTTTCGAGTATGTTTTTCGACGACATCATGGTTCCATTTTCGAAATTCGTTTTATAAGAAAGTGAATTTCGGCAAATTCATTAATTTATTTATTTTCCTCGTCTTTTACAGACTGCGAAGGCCAGCTCGAATGGTTTCAGAAAGTTGGCCTGAACAGGGAACACTTCAGCAGCGAAGGTTTGTTTGCTCGCTTTTAAAACAACGAATCCATGTTAATCTTGTTTACCTTTTTCGTTAATTTCAATTTGGGTTGAGTGCCAGCCAGGCAAGCAATAGGTGGTATCGGAAAAAAATGTTGTTAAATATATAGTGTGTCCTTGCGTTTGTATGACTTCAGACCGAAATTGTTAAGACTCGCGAAGAAATTAGTAAATATTTTCACCAAAGAATGAATCGTTCTTATGTAGTTAGAAACGTTAGATGTACCATGAATGTACTAGTACATAGGCTACCATAAAGCTAATGAATAAGTTTTCAGTTTAACTTTCCCAAATAATAAATAAATAGTTTTTAGAAATAATGCAAATGTCACCTTCTACCTTTTAATTTATTTCTGTACTAATTTTAGTAATTGCAGGTGTTTATACTTTTACTTATCCATTTGGTTGCTGCAATTTTACATTAAGCATATTTCATTTTACTTTCATTGCTATTCACATTTGCTGTAACATTCGCGTACTTGAGTAAAACTAACCCCACATCACATGGCACTTCAGGTGTTGATTGTGGGTGTATGAATTGTATGAATGAAATAAAAGGGGAAAAAATGAAAATGTATTGAATGAATGAATCTTATAGGCATGCCAAAAAAAATGCATGCATACAGTACAGAAATGTTATAGTGCTAAATGGGATCGTTTAGAAATAATGGATTTTTTATTGATTCCTGATAACCGAACAGCGCAAGGACACAACGTGATTTTTCCTCATGCTTTACAGTGTGTGCATATACATTACATAATTTGTTCAGGCTCACTGAATAGGCTCGAGGCAAAAATTCAAGAATATCCTGTCAGCCCAGCCAACATGTTTAATTACCTTTTTTTTTGTTACAAATTTCCTGAAGATGGCAAAGAAGTCGAAGAAGACCACCTGAATGATTTCATGATGTCCCTCACCCATCGGCAGGCCACCTTGGTCCGCAAAAAGGTGGCCACGTACAAAGCCACAGTCCGAAAAAGAAAAGCGTCCAAATCCAGGATCCCAGATGTTCGGGAAGTCTTCTCGCAAACCACCTCCATCACCACCACCACGATCACCACGACAGAGGTAATTGATCAGGGATCCCCGATTTATAGTTTTCATGTCTGAATCAGTGAATTTTGAATTTGAAAGCAGTCCCAACGTTCAATATTATGGCCGATATTTGCCATCAAATTCCAATTTCTAGCCAGACATTGATGCGTGCAGTTTGAGTGAGCTGGAGGTCATCTTGGATTTGTTTTGCCCATCTTATGTACATTAATTATTTTAAAAAAATCGAACACTGATTTGTTATCACGACAGTCACGACGCTGGAATATTAATAGGCGTCATTAAGCGAGTTTGCCTTCATTCGCGATCGAGTATTAATTGCTGCTCGAAAAATGAATGGCCGTGTCAATCAGTGCCACGGAAAAACTCGAAGCCAGCAATTCAGAAAAGCCGAACAAATTGCATCACAAGTTTTTATCGAGAATCCGGTCGCCTCGTAAGTGGATTTCGGCTAAAGTTCAAGGCTGCCTGGTCTTCATTCTCACGTCATTTTCTGATCAAATTAGTCCACTTATCAATTTTTTCTGATTAGTCCTCTCGCTTTCAACGCATCTTGGTGAAAGTATAGTAGTGTCAATAAAACGCTGCGTCGAAGATGATGAAACGTGTCCTAAGTCAATACCCTCAGCGATACCCCTTGTCACACATTCCTCAAGTCGTTTTTTTTTAATTTTTAGTCCGAATCGAGCAATGAGATGCGCAGCAGAAGCGAGACTCCAGATTCCTTGGGATCCTTGTCCCCTTGCGAGTCCGCTCCGAGCAGCCCGGACTGGGATCCTCCGCCGGGCAGCGTGTCCATGTCCTCCAGCCAAGGATACCACTCGCACCCCAGAAACAGCCCTAACAGTCCCACCCCATCATTTGCAACGAATATGACGAGCAATGTCAACAAGCAGCCCAAGACATCAAAAAGCAGTAACGGGAGGTGAGTTTGGTCTTGACAAGTGTGGAGTATTTGATCCTAAAATGGCATCAAAATTGTTTTATTATTTTCTGTGAGACAACATGAATTTAGAAACAGCACAAAATGACAACGAAGGACAGTTTCTCGAGGCAGTTGGTCGTTTGCATCGGTTTATTTTCCATAAAGAGGAACTTGTCCTCTAAATGTATTGCAGGGCATTGTTTTATCAATTGTTAGACGTATTTCTGCGTCTCAACCTTAAAAGGCTTTCCAGAAATCACGCTTTCCAGATTACTGGGAAGCACTTCAAAAAATTATGAAATCAAATGGTCTATGTTATGAGGATGATTTTTCTTTTATAATAGTTTAACAAAATGCTAAATTTATTGTTGTTACCAATTATATTGACGGGCAAGGCCTGGAGCAGTAACTAAAATTCTCAGTTGTCAAAATATAAATTGAAAAATCATAATTACGGTGCCTAATTAGAACAAAAAATATCAAAATTATTGACACTTGAAATGAAATGGTGTGATTGTAATATGTACCTTCTAATTCAACGTCCGTAGTTGTTATGTTAGTACACAACAGGGTGCTGCATCAGAATATCAAATCGAATTGAGCTTTTTACATACTTTTCTAAGTATTTTAGTGCTTAATTTTTATCTGGTTTTGGGATCGAATACTCCGCCGATGCTGTACGTAATACTTGACGACCCCTTTGAGCTGCTTGCACAGTAGCATGCATCGGATATTGGTTCCCATTGTCTGTTCCAAAATTGAATCCATCATGCATGTGGGATGCGAGGATGTTCATGTTTGCTCACTTCGCTGCACTGCTCATGAAAGTCGGTACATATATTGATGTATTTTTGTTTGAAATGCATAGCAGCACCGGTGACATGATCGACAGCAACGTTTATATGCCATCGGACACCGAATGGGATAAAGTACGGAGACCCCCGGATGGTAGTGCGAACGTAGGGCCTGTAAACTACGAGCCACATGTAAAACCTACCAACAACGTAATCGTGAAGGAATATCCGTTCTTGAAGGCCAACCGGAATAAATTCGATCAAATTGCGAAAACCATCGATGCCACTTCAGGTATGTTGTCAGCTTTTTTTAAATGTGTGCTGCTGCTTTTTGAAAGTGCATTCTGCAACTACATTGTACTGCCTCTTGCTCAGGTATAGAAACTTTCAAGTTCAAAAACATCGGATCCTGGTACGGCGGTGCTCGGGGTTTGGACATTACTCTGCCTAGTCACTTTGAAATATCGGAGAACGACATAGCGATAGATGTGAGAGAAGAGGGTGAGCAGGTGAGAAATATCGATTTTCGAAACGTGTTTTACGAGAATTTTCATAGGTGAATTCATAATTAATGACTTGAGAAAAATGGATTTACTGATTTATGCGACACTTTATCTTTTTAAAACGTATTCATTTGATCAAATTACTTTGAATAGATGTAAAAAGATGCAACAATTTTTCGAAGTTTTTTACAACTTAAATATGTGGGAAACTTCAAAATGCAGGTGTTTTATAGTAGGATTCTTAGGAAATTCTGACAAACACATAAAATCTAGATCTAGACATAAAAGCTAGATGCATATACATTTAAAATTAAAAATTTGTGAATGTAAATGTGTGTAAATTCAGTTTGAAAACAAAAAGAATTCATGATATGAAAAAAGATTAAGGATAGCTGCACACTGATTTATGCAGAATTTATCTTTTAATAACGTATGCATTTGATCAAATTTTATTTAATGTAAAAAGATGCAGCATTTTCCCCTAATTTTTAACAATTTAAAAATATTGTGGGAAACTTTTAAATGCAAGTATTGCGCTGTAGAATTCGTAAGAAATGGGGACAAACTTGAAAAATTTGAGTGATGTACAACATTCATTTCAAATTCAAAATTTGTGAAATTATTCAATTTAAACAAGGAAAAATAATTGATAGAATAATAGAAGTATGTCACGACTTGGTTTCTTCACCCGGAGAAAGTCAGTCGGTAGTTAAATGGAAATCGAACTTTATTTCCCGACGCTC
>JAQFYZ010004623.1:0-10753 GCA_034695085.1 Cylindroiulus punctatus | reverse complement strand
CGAGGTAGGAGACAGTGCGGCATGTGGGCTGGTACTAAAGACAGTGCACGAGGTAGGAGACAGTGCGGCATGTGGGCAGGTACTGAAGACAGTGCGGCATGTGGGCAGGTACTGAAGACAGTGCACGAGGTAGCAGACAGTGCTGAAGACAGTGCGACATGTGGGCAGGCAGTGATGTGGGGGATGATGTATTGGGTGAAAGACGGCGTATGAGATGAGGCAGTGCTAAGGACGGTGCACGAAGTGGGAGACAGTGCTGAAGACGGTGCGGGATGTGGGCAGGCGGTGATGTGGGGGATGATGTATCAGGTGAGAGACAGGGTATGGGATGAGAGGCAGTGCTAAGGACGGTGCACGAGGTGGGAAACAGTGCTGAAGACAGTGTGACATGTGGGCAGGCAGTGAAATTGGCAGAGGGGATGATGTATGAGGTGAAAGACGGTGTATGAGATGAGAGGCAGTGCTGAGGACGGTGCCCCAGGTGGGAGACAGTGCTGAAGACAGTCCGGCATTGTGGGCAGGTACTGAAGATAGTGCACGAGGTAGGAGACAGTGCTGAAGACAATGTGGCATGTGGGCAGGTGGACAGTGTAGCATGTGGGCATGCAGGCAGTGATGTGGGGGGTGATGTATCAGGTGAGAGACAGCGTATGGGATGAAAGGTACTAAAGACAGTGCACGAGGTAGGAGACGGTGTTGAACGCAGTTCGTGGGGTGGAAGACAGTGTATGAGGTGCGGAAACAGTCCTGAAGATGCACGGGATGGGAGGCACTGAATGGGATAGGGTATACAGTGTATGGGTGAATTCCACGTAAGGGAAGACAGTGTATGGGGTAAACTTACAGAGGAACGTTCGAGTATTAGGGCAACGCAAGGTATATGTGTGAGGTGGGGGACAGTGCAGAGAACAGTTCATGGGGTGGGAGGCAGCGTCCAGCATACAGTAGTTCATGGGGTGGGAATTGAGTGAATTGAGATACTGGTAATGTATGAGGTGGGGAGACAGTGTATGGGCTAAATCCACGCATGGGGAGGCAGTGACTTCAGACATGCAGTGTATGAGATGGGAAGACCGTGCTGAAGACAGTATCTTGAGTAAGTTCACAGGGAGGAGACATTGAGTGGTATGTAAGACAGTGCCTGGAGACATTGAATTTTGTGCAAGACAGTGGCTGGAGACAGTGGACAGGGCTAGCCCACGGAGGGGACGCTCAAGTATTATGACAGCGCAATATACATGTAGTCATTTGGGGGCGTTCAAAATATGATGTCGTTCAATATCTCAGCAATTTACGGATTCTTCCCATTCCTACACCAACCTGCACATGCTGTTTCTGAAATTTATTTATTTATTTACTTTTTTTTTTTGAATCTGTGCTTTTGTGTGATCAAAATCCAATTTAGTCGAATTTCGATCTAAATTTAGCTCACTTGGACACCTCATTGATCGATGATGATGACATGATTGACATCCCTTACATGTGACATAATATTTGAACGTTTCCTCTACGTGAAAACAGTATCACGTTGCATGGACGATCTAGCAGTCAAAGATAATCAGGGTCGGGTCATGACCCCAACGGTAAGGTCTTCTCCACCGAGTGATGGAATGCGGACTTTAAGCGTCTTCGAGATTAGATTGTGAAAGTGGAAAAAACTGCAGTAATTTTTATCCCACGTTTTGCAGCAGTCAAGCACTTCGTTGTATTTTCTTCGAAAATTAGGAAAAGAGGATTTGATAAGGCAAGTGCTCCACCCCCAAATTGAATTTATGGGAAGAGCAAAATCTGAGCAATCCATAAACCCAATTAAATTCGGCATGATGACCTTGATGAGCAACGAAACTGCAAATTAATGCAATTTTTTTTGCAAGTTTGTTTACATATTAATGCAAATTGTATGCCCCAATTTGCCTGCATCAATGAATCGATATTGATTTAATTAATTTCTTCTTCCAGATTGATCGAAAGAGCAATCAGATCGCTCAGCTGAAATCCGACCTGGAAAATGCCAAGGTGTACCACGCAGAGTTCGTCGAGAAATTTCGGTAAGGAATTAATTTTTTAAACACATGTGCCAGATTTGCATCAAATGCCTTCGTGATGCTGACTGTCCAGTGTAATATAGAAGAAAAATATAGAAAATTAGAAGAAAATTATGAGTATTGTTCTGCTTTAGACCAATCATATCGATGCATTTAAGAAATTAGAAAAATTAGGGTAGAGCTGCAGCCTGTGTTGCCAGATACTGCATGCATGTACTGGGGATTTTGCCAATAGACATCTTTTCCTGCACTTTCTTCCCCCTTGGTGGCGCTGATTATGCCTAATAAAATTAAGAGTTTGGCATGTGGGCAACACTGGCTGTAGCTCCGCCCTAATTTTCTTAATTTACAAATGCTGCGGTATGATTGGTCAGAAGTAGAACGGAGCTCTACTCGTAATTTTCTTCTGATTTTATATACTTTTTTGAAATGAACTCCGGAATTAGACAAAAATTACAAATGGACAAGATGCATTAAGACCAAAATTAAGACAGAAAATTACAAGCGGACAGGATGCATTAAGACCAAAATTAAGCCAGAAAATCACAAGTGGACATGAAGCATTAAACCAAAATTAAGCCAGAAAATTGCAAGTGGACAGGAAGCATTAAAACCAAAATTAAGCCAAAAAATTACAAGTGGACATGAAGCATTAAGACCAAAATTAAGCCAAAAAATTACAAGTGGACATGAAGCATTAAGACCAAAATTAAGCCAAAAAATTACAAGTGGACAGGAAGCTGAGTGAAGAGTTGGCTTTTTTTTAGCAAAGATACAATGAAAGGTACCTTATTGTACTTTAAGACTCCAGGTCGTACTTTAAAGTCCAAAGTTGGCAAGAAAAATTCAAGTTTGGCTGATTTCCTTAAAAAAATTAGGGAAAATGCGACGTTCGTAACTTGAAGTAAACACGTGTTTATAGAAAGTTTTGCTCAGCTTTACAAAATATCTTTGACTTTCATTTACCTGTTTTATGCTTATCTTGGTTTAGGTGATGGGTCACACGTCAGACCAAACAATTTTTGGGGTTATCATTGTGTTCACGATTTCACTTTTTATTTACAGTAGTTTTTGTCCTGTGACGAAAATCTTACGGTGCCCCCCTTATACGCAGGTTACTGTCGATAAAGGTCAGGGAAAAATATGTGAACACTCTACATGTATGCTTAGGCTATCTACCCCAGAAACAATCCAATGTGTGATTGGTCCCTTATCGCACCCCTATTTAAACCAAGGTGTTTGTGGAAATTTTAGCAAAATTTCAGTCGGACGGATACACGATGATGACCAGTGGCCAGTGCTGCCAAATGCCCAAGACACTGTTCGAAATTAGCATCGATTTGGACCGAATCAGGGAAAACTACAGGTTCAGCGCCTGAAATTAACCGCTTTTAATTCGTTTATAGTGCTGGTCATTATAAACTTTAGAAAAAAGTGCATTTTTAAAATTGTATCCCAAAAAAAATAACTGAAAATGATGAGAAACGCCAATAACAACAGCTTCTGCTGCAACGACTATCAAACTGTTAATGATAACAAACGATTTTCGTGGCGTCCCACCAACCTCAACGAGTGCAATTTCGATTATTATAACCGAAATTTGTACCTGGACGAAGACAGTTATGCCAGCTATTACAACAGGTAACGTTTTGGGACCTTTTATTGAAATTTTGTAAATGGTGCAAATGAGAATTTGCGAAAATGATAGTGAACGTTACGAAATTAATCGAAAAAAATATATAAAAAGGAAGAAAAGTACATCACACACACGGGCGTATTTAAGTAAATAATACTTCATGCATTTTCTGGAAAAAATGCATACGAATTTAATACGAAATAGGACACAGAAAATGTTTTCTTTACATTGTAAGTGATTTCTGTGCAAAATTACACATGAACTGGCATCATCATTGACCTAAAATAACAATTGAGCGAAATTTGTAAGAAAATTATTTAAACAAGATTATTTTAGTCACAAAAAGAGGATATTTTCAACAAGTAATAGCTGCACTTGTGAAAAATGCCCAATTGAGCGAAAATTTAATTATTAAAATCATAATTTCAACATCATCTTTGATGGAAGAAAGGTTAAAATTGAGCGAAATTTTTAAGACAATTTTTTAAACAAGATTACTTTGGTGACAAAATAGGGGATATTTTCAACAAATAATGGCTGCACTTGTCAAAAATGCCCAATCGAGCGAAATTTCAAAGAAAATTTAATTAAACACGATGATTTTAGTCACATGAGCATAAATTCAACATCTTCATTGACCGAAGAAATGTTAAAATTGAGCCAAATTTTTAAGAAAAATATTTAAACAACATTACTATAGTCACAAAAAAGAGGATATTTTCAACAAGTAATAGCTGCACTTGTCAAAAATACCAAATTTAGCGAAATTGTTAAGAAAATTTAATTAAACACGATGGTTTCATTGTCAAAAAGCATAATTATGACATTCATGTAGGCGAAATTTTGTCAACAATTTATGTCAAGTTGAACGAAATTTTCATCTGCACCTTTTGCACCTTGGCCAATTCGAGCACGTGTCGGGTTGACCTATGACCCCGCGCGTGCCGCGCATTCCAATGCGCACGGAATTGTGGGAAACGTTCGAATTCTTCGTTCTTTTCAGCCCCAGATCGTCGCCATTTCGTTCTTGGCAGTCGCTGGGAAAGTTTTAAGCTACCCGTGTTTTAATTTTACTCATTAATTCATCGCGTTTTTCCGTCGTTTAATGTCAGTTTTATTCGCTACCCGCCAGTTGGTCTTCCTAATTGTCGTTTTAAACCCGCAGCCAAGAGCAGATCGAGGAGATCCAGCGCATCCACAACCACCGGCTGCAGCAGGAATGGTTCATGCACCGACGCATTAGGGACTTCTCCGCGGAAATGAAAGCCCTGACCAGGGCCAACTCGGACACTGAATTTTTACTGCGGCAGGTGATTATTGCCCGGCCAGATTCGGCTTTTTATCGCTGTTTTTTTGTCCGAAACTGTGGTTTTCCCCGTAAATCAAGATGGCGGACGTTCCGCCATTTGTGGAACGTCGTGAAGAACGAACTCGCGTGCGTGCATTCCAAGCGCGCGCGGCCGCCATCTTGGAAAACGAAAAAAAACCAATTTTGAAACTTTTTTAATATTAACGATGAGCCATGAAGTAATAATCGTTAGGAATCTTATGGAATGTGCCACAAAATCATGAATTTGGAGGCTATTTGGAGGTGGTGCAAGAATTTGAATACGTCACATTTTTTTTGCTGCTGGATTGAATACACCATCTGAAGTTTTTTAGAAGATCTGAATTGACATTAGTTTTTCAAAATTAAATTGAGATGTTGTTGTATGCTTTAATAGCTTCATGACAAATTGCTGCGTGCAGCGTAGGCTATACACGATGGCAAGTTATAAATTTAACTTTAAAATAGATAATGAGTGCTGTAAATTAGATTTGCATGTAATTATATACATGTATTTGTTCAACTGCAGGCTCAAAAAAGTTCAAATGCTCAAAAAATGCCATAATTTCATTTTTCATAATTCAATTTGTAATTGAAGAGTTGGCGCTAAAATGCTGTTTATTTTATTACGGCAGAAATCGAATGATTCAGACGAGGTGGTTGCAGATTTGCGCAGACGTTACGAGAAGTCGTTGGGACTATCGGATGTAAGGAACATTTATTTTCTCAGGCATAATACAGTCAATACTGTTATACAGTTGCTACAAAGTACATCTCAAAAGTCATTTTCAAAAGTTTGCGTGATTCAACCGGTCGAAAAGGGTAGCGCCTGTTAATCTCATGAAGTGATTCACCATTGCAGTTGATGACAAAAGAGAGCATTAATCCACAGACTGGATTATCTTTAAATGATTATCTTTCCAGTTACCACAAGTGGGTCGTTAACCTTACGTACACAATGGTAAATTTCGAAACAATTGACGATAGCTACTGTATAACAACACCAACCCAGTTACACGAACAACCCGGTCAATAACATATTTCCAAAATGTAATCGAAAATGTTGCGCATTTAGATCGCCGTATTTCTTGAATTAACGCACGCTTCATTTGCAGTTCAAGACAAAAGTCAAATTTAATAATGAACTGTTAGGGATATTATAAATGAACTGTTAGGAAATGCTCGCCTGTGGGTTGCTGCGCTTCTCCCGAAAAAAAGCTTGCTGCGGGCAAAATTCATTGCCAGATATCCTTGGTTGAACACCACCTTGTGACCTTGAAGTGAGAGATCGATGCATTTGGAGTTAATGAGTTTTTTATCCGGATTTCCTCAGGCATCCCTGATGGAGAGCGAGTTCGCCCTCCAAGAAGAAGTACGTCTCCTGGAGAGATTCCGCGACAAGGTGCAGAGGCTGCAGGAGGAATGGGAGGAGGTGATGAGGAGGCGAGAGGAGGAGGAAGAGCGGCGCAGGCTGAGGGCGGCCAAGATCAAGAAGAGGTTCCACCTGGTCATCAAGACGTTGGCGTACTTCCGCAGGGAGAAGCATTCTCCGGCCGAAGAGCAGGATGCGGATGCAGACAGCGCGAAGAGCGCATCTCCCAAGTCGCTGAAAAAGCATAAGAAGCTGAGCTTCAAGAAGAGCAGCCACTGAGGAGAGTGCGCGTAGGTAAGATCGAAAGCCGATCGATCAGTTATTGGTTTTCTGAAAAGGTCTTGGAGAAGCTTAAGTCCATTTTGACAGCTAGTCTGCTCAAAGAGGAAAAAAAGTTGTGCATTAGCTTAGTAATGTTCCCGGCAACTCTTAGAATCGATCCTTCGGACCTCGGGATGCTGCCTCCGGACGAAGAACGCTCGCGTAATGTGCATGCGCTTTATTTTTTAAAAGCATCGAGTTTACGAGTGGCCGTTGATCGGCTTCGAACGCCCTCGACGGTGGTCAGCATTCGCGGCCCGAAGGATCGACCTGGCCTGCAGAAAGTATTCCGTTTAAAATTCAAACAAACTGCAATTTTTTTGCCTTCAATGGTAGAAAAAGTGCAATTAATAGCAGAACTGAAGAATGTTTGACTATTTGCAGAAAGTACAATGAAATTATGAATTAATTGCACTTTTGGAAGATAGCAAAATTGAATATTCAAGATTTACTGCGATCTTGAGGGATGTTAAAGCTGGCATAAAAGTGCAAATTTTGTCATTAATGGTAGAAATGGTAGAAAAAGTGCAATTAATGCAAAATTTGGATGGAAAATCTGACATGAGTGCCATTTTTCTGCAAGTGTTTCCTAAGATGGCGAAATTACACCAGAATATTTGAATATTTGCTGAAAGTAACCTGACATTAATTGCGCTTTTTGATGCAATTTTTTTGCTGGGTGGTTTCGAAACGACCACCGACCCAAAGTGTGAAAGTTCGATGTCGTTTTTTTTTGCCAGGCGTTGCGGATTCAAAATCCTCTTTTTCCCCTGATATCGCCACCTGGTTGGCGATCCCCCGTGTTGCGTGAGAGCGAGGGCTGGGCCCGTTCGCCGTCACCCGTATTTGTTTTGCTCGCAGTTTTTGGATGGGCGACTGGTTTCTGCTCATTTCTTCTTCGTTGCGAATTTTGTTTACCTAGTTTTAATTTCTACCCATACGCGCTCTAACCAACCCCTACCGCTGGCGGAACGTTTGTTGGCCCCCGATGCCAAAAGCGAATATTTTTGTGCGAAATTGTGTTCTGATTTGTTTCCTAGTAAATAAAGCTTGTAGCCCCGAAAAAAAGGCTGGTCTCGCAACGGAATTGACACCAACACATCTGCTGAGAAAGTAACAATCTTTAATCGGGCTTCGGGTTTGTTCAGCTCAAGGCTCGGAGTCCCGGCCGTACTCGTCGTACTTGCGGCTGTCCCCCCACACCCGCTCCGCGGGGTACTTGGCCGCGTTCAGCCGGATCTTGGCGGTGATGGCCCGCGGCAAGTCGACCTCGCACTTGTCGGCCAGCCGCACCAAGTAGCAAACGATGTCGCTCATCTCCTGCGCCACCTTCTCCTTGTCTTCGGCGCTCCAATCTGAAAACGGTGCGAGTGTTTAAGTGTGTAAGCTAGTTTAAGTTGTTGGTCAACAGCTAAGGCCTTAGATTCTTACCGCGCAGTCCTGTCTTCACCTCTCCTTTCCATTGGCTAGGTCGACCGAGAAAGAAAAACACATTGATGAGAATTCAACCTTCCTGTCTGGCAAATTCATCGACAGATAACTACAGGCTCGTAAAACCGCATGCACTACCCAAGTATTGCATATTTGTTATATAGTATTGGCATTTACTAATAGCTAACAAAATGACGTGATTTTTAACACCCCCTGCCCCCCCCCCCCCCGCTAGTGATGACATCAATTTCGACAATAAAGTCCGAAATTTGAGCAAAATTTTATTGAAATTGGAAAAAAACAACTTGTTTTTTTGCTTAAATAAAGCAAATAAAGCAATAAAGATTTCGCTCAATTTCAAACTTGTTTGTCGAAATTGATGTCATCACTAGAGGGGACAGGGGGGTGTTAAATATCACGCCATTTTGTTAGCTATTAGTGCATGCCAATATTGAATAACAAACATGATACTCAAAAGAATTTGTTGTTGTAAAATTGGATGACTAACTGATTTCAACCCAAATTTTTAATTTATTTTTATTTTGTAAAAAAACATTATGAGAACCATCAAACTTTCATCAAAAATATAGCATTTTCATCATGCGAGGTAATTTCGTCACAAAATTCTAGGGAAGTGATAGCTTTGGACAAAATATTTTATTAAAAGTTAAACTACAAGTATCAAGTTGAAATTCACACGGATAAATTTAAAAAATGATGAAAACTTACTCATTAAAATTTGATAAATGATGGAATTTAACCCAATTTCATTTAAAAAAACTATCAAAATTTGATCGAGTGATTATTTTAACCAGGACTGTCATTAAAAAGGAAAACCAGCAAAATTAAACTAATCTTTTTAATCCAAATGTTTGATTCACAGCATGATGAATGTCAAAACTGTAAATCGCACAAGAGCCCATCTACAGATTTATCAAAAATCCATCAAAATTGATAATTTCAACTCAGACCGTCATTAAAACGCAAACTATTAATATGCTAAATGATGAATTTGAGTTCAAAACTGTTTTACACAAGATTGGTCAGACGACTGCTTTTAACCCAAATTTTAATTTTAAAAAATAACAAATATGAAAATTAATTAAAAATTAAGTCGTAAATTTAAAAAAAATGCATAAAAGCACATTTTCAAAAAAAAAAAAATATTGCAAAATTTCAAAAAGCCATGATCCAACTGACCCTTGACCCTCCCCAAGCATGATACTGCAACACCCCTTTTCCCTCAGCAGGTGTCAACTCGTCCAGCTTATCTATCGAGCGAGTCGAGGCCAGAGGCGCAGCTGCAGCGAGTCCAAACCCGTCCGCGCGTGCCGACCTTTGACCCGACGAATTTCCGAGGAAAGAATCTGGGAAATTATGCTCACAATATTTCGGACAGCTCGCCCACCTCGCCCACCAGGGCCAGCAGCAGGTTCCTGGGCTGGTGGAACTGGTCCCAGTTGCGCTCCTCCACGAACTTGGCCTGCATCTGGCGTCTGAGAAACAACGGAAAGTACAATGCCATTGTTCGCGTGACCCCCTCGAGCGACCTCTGACCTTTCACCTTACATCGTTTCCAGGCTGGGCTCCTCGCTGAACTTGAAGCCGCTGCTTTTACAACCTTCAGTCGTTTCTTCAGTCGCTGCTCGATCGCCGGAATTCATCTTCAACCAAAAGGTAAGCGTGGTCAGAATAAGCTGTCGCGTCAAAGTGACGTCACCCGATCAAAAGCTGCACCTGGAGACGCCTGCAGGTCAAAGGTCGCAAGAGACCCGAAAGTCTGCAAACACGAGTTGCCATGTTGACGCTAGGTCCAACCTACTACCTGGTTAGGATGACGCCCTACCAGCGCTGTCGCTCGGCCCTGACGCGTAATCGCTAATAGGCGAATGGCAACAATGCCAAATTAAGTTTCTTGCAAATCTTTCTCAGAATAGAACGATTATCAAGATCTTGTCGTTGGATAGAAACGGAAATGACTTCGGAAATTTTGAAATTCATTTATTTTATTTGCGTTTGGTTTTTGAGGGTTAAACGGCCAACGTAGTGGTTGCGGGGATAACAAGGTGGCGGCGTCTGACAACGCTGGAGGTCAAACATGGCGACCGGCGCGCGAAAGCGTTCGAATTCGGGGGACGTCCGTAAATGGCGCGCTGCAGTTATAGTGGGCAATTACAGAGTGACGCACCGTGAATCCATAATTTCTTGATGAAAATTTTCGAAAATGCAGCAATTTTCACATGGTTTGAATTTTGTCCATGGTGTTGGGGGACTAAAAGTCATGGCTTGAGCCGACAAGGGGACGCTTTAGTATTATATAAAGCCCATTGAAAGTGCGTTGTGACTTTGGGGACACCCTGCACAAAATTGCGAAACAGTTTCTCCTTTCCTGATCAACATATAAAAATATTTTTTTTTGTAAACATTAACAGGGACTCGCGTTTTTTGGGATGTGCTCTTGACAAGTTACGGAAATGCATATGATATTCCTAAAAACGATAATTCTACGTTTGACCTTTTATTTTGCTTACTTTGCTTTATTTTGCATGATCTCTCTATCTCTACTGGTCGTCTGGCTCCGCCCCCTTCTCTATGGGAAGGCGATCTAGAGCCATTTTTCC
>JAQFYZ010004622.1:0-10753 GCA_034695085.1 Cylindroiulus punctatus | reverse complement strand
AGAACAAAATGGAGAATGTTGGCTTATGAAGTCTCCGAGAGTCGGCAACGACTGAACGGCTAATAATAATAATAATATCTGGCAACACTGGATGTAGCTCCGCCCTAATTTTCTCACTTTTTTATGCTGCGATGTGATTGGCCCGAAGTGGAGCTCTGTCATTTTCCCCTAAGTTTTGCATGCAGTATCTGGCAACACTAGCTGTAGCTACGGCCTAATTTTCTAAATGTTTTCATGCTGCGATATGCTTGCCCCGAAGTAGAGCTCTGTCATTTTCCCCTAGTTTTGCATGCAGTATCTGGCAACACTAACTATAGCTCCGCCCTAATTTTCTTAATTTTTTTAAGCTGTGATATGATTGGCCCGAAGTAGAGCTCTGTAATTTTCCTCTAATTTTGCATGCAGTATCTGGCAACACTGGCTGTAGCTCAACCCTAATTTTCTTAATTTTTTTATGCTGCGATACGATTGCCCCGAAATAGAGCTCTGTCATTTTCCCCTAATTTTTGCATGCAGTATCTGGCAACACTGGCTGTAGCTCCGCCCTAATTTTCTCAATTTTTTCATGCTGCGATATGATTGGCCCGAAGTAGAGCTCTGTCATTTTCCCCTAATTTTTACATGCAGTATCTGGCAACACTGGCTGTAACCCCGCCCTAATTTTCTAAATTCTTTCATGATGCGATATGCTTGGCCCGAAGTAGAGCTCTGAAATTTTCCCCTTATTTTGCATGCAGTATCTGGCAACACTGGCCGTAGCTCCGCCCTAATTGTCTTCATTTTTTGAATGATGCATATGATTGGTTTGCTCTACTCGTAATTTTCCAATCATTCTCTGTAATTTTTTGCCTTAAGAGAAAATTAAGAAAAAAAATTAAGTCCAAAATTAGACAAAAATTACAAGCTCGATTTGACCTGTTATCTTTGCAGATCTGGATTGAGCTCAGCTCAGGTTCGAGTGCGACCAGCTTAGTATTAGCTGGGATAACCACATATCCACTCGAAACCGGAAGTGCATGCCCTATTCGTCAAAAACCTTTGTGTCAATATTGGCGTTGGCATGGAGCGAAAATGGTGTTGAAAAGGTTGACCTTAAACCGCATGAATGCTCGAATTAGCAAAACAAACAATCGTGCATAGAGACATTATCTCAAAAACTCGTCACCCCATTGGCGCTAATTAAATAACTCGCGTTGCGAGTTGGGCAGCTGCAAAAAGTCTTCTGACATAATCAGGGGATTAAGTTTTATAATTTTATTGCTCTGTCTGTCGCCCCTGAGCTGTGCATCGTGCATTTGAGAAGACTGCTTCCTGAAATATCCAAACGCACTCCCATTTTTACCATACTGACTTGACCATGAAAATAAACGACGAAAATAAAATTAAAAATATGAAAACAATTTTAAAAAACCATGCAAACAACTTCGTTTCAAACCGAATTATTTTTACACTAATAGTGCATTTTTTCATTTTAAATCGAATTATTTTTACCTATTTATTGCATCATTTTTTCATTTTAAACCGAATTATTTTTACACGTTTATGCGATTTGCTTTGTTTCAAACCGAATTATTGTTACCCTTCCAGTGCATTTTTTCATTTTAAACCGAATTATTTTTACCCACTTCTTGCATTTTTTTTTGTTTTAAACCGAATTATTTTTATACTTTTAGTGCATTATATTTTCATTTTAAACCGAATTATTTCTAATAATTTAGTGCATTTTTTTCATTTTAAACCGAATTATTTTTACCCATTTATTGCATTATTTTTTTGTTTCAAACCGAATTATTTTTACCCATTTAGTGCATTATTTTTTTGTTTCAAACCGAATTATTTTTACCCATTTAGTGCATAATTTTTCACTTTAAACCGAATTATTTTTACCCTTTTACTGCCTTTTTTCATTTTAAACCGAATTATTTTTACCCTTTTACTGCCTTTTTTCATTTCAACCCGAATTAGTTTTACCCATTTATTGCATTATTTTATGTTTTAAACGGAATTATTTTTATACTCTTAGTGCATTAGTTTTTTATTTTAAACCGAATTATTTCTCCCATTTAGTGCATTATTTTTCATTTTAAACCGAATTATCTTTACCCTTTTAGGGCATTTTTTTTCATTTTAAACCGATTATTACCCATTTATTGCATTATTTTTCATTTTAAACCGAATTATTTTTACACTTTGATGCGATTTGATTTGTTTCAAACCGAATTATTTTTACCCTTTCAGTGCATTTTTCATTTTAAACCGAATTATTTTTACCCATTCATTGCATTATTTTTTGTTTTAAATCGAATTATTTTTATATTTTTAGTGCATCATTTTTTTCATTTTAAACCGAATTATTTCTACCTATTTAGTGCATTATTTTTTGTTTTAAACCGAATTATTTGTACTCTTTTAGTGCATTTTTCTATAAAGCATGGTTTTTAAAAATGTTTTCATGTTCTAATTTTATTTTCTATCATCAGAACGAGTCAAAACTACTGAAAATATTTGAAACCCGAAAAATTGTTCAAATTTTTTTTGTCGAAAATCACCAATATGACATGGCTGCAGTATCGAACCATCCGAATCATTTGTTTGTCAAGTTAAAGCCTTGCCATCAGTCTGTGCACCGGATGTGCTCGATTGTGTCATTGTGTGACATGGAATGGCGCACCTTTGACTTTCAAGCGCCATATGTTCGATCATAATTAACGGTTGTGACAATATACAGTATATGTACACAATGTATGTCATATTCAACAGTCCTATTTGAACAGAGGTTCTGCCAGGGTAGTAGGCCAACTCGATCCAGACATACAGTACTCGAGTACATGTCGCCAAAATTAAAATGAAATGCAGCAAATCCAATCAAATCACGATGAATTTCGAACCAAACTATGTCGATTTTAATGAAACATTGTCCAATATCAACCCAGATGTTATCAAATGTAGCTGTAGAACAACCCCGTTCCTCAAGGCCCATTGAAAATGCGTTGTGACTTTTGGGACACCCTGCATAGAATTACCAAATGCAATTTTTCCTTTCCTGATTAACATATTAAAATAAGTTTTTTGTAAACATTAACAGGGACTTGCGTTTTTTGGGATGTGCTCCTGACAACTTATGGAAATGTATATGATATTTATTAAAACGATAATTCTATGTCTGACCTCTTATTTTGATTTATGGGCGATAGATGGCAGCACCTGCCGTCTGAATAGGAATATAAGAAATTTACGGTCGTTGGAAAAATAAAGAATATCTGGAAAAATTCTAAAAACGAAATGTCTTTTCATTTCATATAGCGCCGGAACTTACTATCAATATAAACTTTGAATTAAAACATTTACTTTCATTTGAAATTATCATATTTGTCCAAAACTATCAAAATTCAACTGCAAAAAATCACTTTCAATGGGCTTTAACGAAGAATGCTACCAAATCAACCCAGATAATTGTGAAAAGTGATCCAAAATCAACCCAGATGTGACTGCAAAATTTTTCAGCGGCGCTTTTGCCAATGGATTGTCCAATTATAGAAAATAAGGCAGAGAAATATGCTTCCTGTCCACTTGTAATTTCTTGGCTTAATTTTGGTGTTAAGTTAGTTTTTCTAATATCCGTTCCTACCGGTCCCCATGCCAGCCTCTTAATTTTCTTAAGTATATGATCTGCGCCACCAAGGGGGAAGAAAGTGCAGGACTGGATGTCTATGCTGCGACATTAATGTGTAAATTTTTCTTAATTTTCAGTAATTTTTTCGTTACGCGAACATTAACAAAGAAAGTCCAAAATTAGACGAAAGTCACAAGTGCACAAGAAGCATTATAGAAATTTAGAAAAAAAACTACAAACACATAGCAGCATTAAAAAAAATTAAGAAAATTAGGGTGGAGCTACTGCCACTGTTGCCAGATACTGCATGCATTTACTGGGGATTTTCCGGCGGCGCTTTTGCCAATAGACGTATTTTCGTGCACTTTCTTCCCTCTTGTTGGCGCTGCTCATACTTAAGAAAATTAAGAGATTGGCATGTGGGTGGGGTCCGACAATTGAAAAGCCAATTTTAGTCCAATGATAAGCTAAATAATTACAAGTGGACAGGAAGCAGTAGAAAGAAAACAAGTTACAACATCAAATTCTGACAACATCTAAAATGTAGGCCTGATGAGCGATGCAAATTGTCCATCATATTTTGAATGGTTTCTACGATTCATTTAATTAACAAGAACAGCAATTAAAATGGAAAAATGGCCGTGGCGCCGAGCGGATCATCCTTGACACACAACTTGACGGACGGTTGGACAACTGCCCAAGACACACCAAAAACTAATTCCAAGACTTAAGTTTTATAGTTTTGTTGTAACATGACAAGCCGACTGCATGCAGTGCAAAGTGATAGCCTTTCGCATTTTATCTGACATGGCTTGAGTCGAGCCTTGGGCAGTTCAAGGATATATTTTGACCCCCAATTGTTTTATCATTTTACTTCTTTTTGTCCACGTTATGAAGGCCTCCAGCCGAAGTCCAGCAAAGAGGGTGAGGATGATTCGAAAACTTGCGAATCTGCTCTACGAGCCACAGACCAGCATTGGATCTTCGAAGTTCCAATGTTGGTCTGTGACTTAGTCATGATTTCTTGAGTGGGACTTCCAATGAGTGTCAGTGGGACTGCCAATGAGTGTCAGTGGGACTGCCAATGAGTGTCAGTGGGACTGCCAATGAGTGTCAGTGGGACTTCCAACGACTGTCAGTGCGACTTCCAACGACTGTCAGTGCGACTTCCAACGACTGTCAGTGGGACTTCCAACGACTGTCAGTGGGACTTCCAACGACTGTCAGTGGGACTTCCAACGACTGTCAGTGGGACTTCCAACGACTGTCGGTGGGACTTCCAACGACTGTCGGTGGGACTTCCAACGACTGTCGGTGGGACTTCCAACGACTGTCGGTGGGACATCCAACGACTACCGGTGAGAATTCCAACGACCGCGGTGAGACTTCCAACGACTATCGGTGGGGCTTCCAACGACTACCGGTGGGACTTCCAGCGACTATCGGTGGGACTTCCAACGAATGCGGTGGGACTACAACGACCGCCGGTGGGACTTCCAGCGACCACCGGTGGGACTTCCAGCGACCACCGGTGGGACTTCCAACGACCACCGGTGGGACTCCCAGCGACCACCGGTGGGACTCCCAGCGACCACCGGTGGGACTCCCAGCGACCACCGGTGGGACATCCAACGACCGCGGTGGGACATCCAACGACCGCCGGTGGGACATCCAACGACCGCCGGTGGGACATCCAACGACCGCCGGTGGGACATCCAACGACCGCCGGTGGGACTTCCAACGACCGCGGTGGGACACCCAACGACCGCGGTGGAACTTCCAACGACCACCGGTGGGTCATCCAACGACCACCGGTGGGACATCCAACGACCGCCGGTGGGACATCCAACGACCGCCGGTGGGACTTCCAACGACCACCGGTGGGACATCCAACGACCGCAGTGGAACTTCCAACGACCGCAGTGGAACTTCCAACGACCGCGGTGGGACATCCAACGACCGCGGTGGGACTTCCAACGACCGTCGGTGGGACTTCCAGCGACCATCGGTGTGACATCCAACGACCACGGTGGAACTTCCATTGACTTCGGTGGGTCTGCATTGCTAGGATCAAACCGAACAAATTGTTATCCCCTCGATGACATTCTGGCACATCTTTGGAATCTGGACGCTCGCCATGCACTGGAGGGCATGTTGGACTCCCAAGATGGCCGCCCGCGCCATCGACCTCGTGCCCTTTTCACCGCTGCGGAGGAGCGCCGTAGCCTGCTGCCAGATCCGCCCCCGCTCGGATCGATAATTCCCGATTCCACCATGAACCTGGTTCTGCCCACGCCATCTGCCACCAGCGCCCACGACATGACGCAACGCAGGGCAACACGATTTCAACTGTGACACTTTCGTAAATAGGCGATTTGTCAACAATGCGGAATTCCTCGTAGATCCATTGTGGGAAATCGGCTACCACCGCCGACGTCACAGCCTGTTTGTACGTGCTTGGCGAAACGTGGAATCATCTCAGGGCCATCTGCAAGCACCTGCTGCAAGTTTAACCTGTTTAGGCGCATTTCGAAGCCTTCATGTGGCCATCTTCATGCTTTTTATGAACGCCCCTCCTTTTGCTGTTATTATATGAACACCCCCTTCAAATTTTTATGAGCGCTCCTCCATCGTGCTTTTACGAACGCCCCTCCGTCTTGCTGTTATTATATGAACACCCCCTTTCAAACTTAAACGAGCTCCCCTTCCTCCTCGTGCTATTTATGAACGCCCCTCCCTCTTGCTGTTATTGTATGAACACCCCCTTTCAAACTTTTATGAGCGCCCCTTCATTGTGCTTTTACGAGCTCCCCTTCCTCCTCGTGCCATTTATGAACGCCCCTCCCTCTTGCTGTTATTATATGAACACCCCCTTTCAAACTTTTATGAGCGTTCTTCCATTGTGCTTTTTTACGAGCTACCCTTCCTCCTCATGCTATTTATGAACGCCCCTTTCTAGAATGTTATGAAGGCCCCCTTTTCAAACTTTTACAAACAACCCTTCTTCGTTATTCTTATTACCATTAAAAACGCCACCCAGCAATCTACGTACAGTTTATGAACGCCCCCCACCATTCTACGTACAGTTTATGAACGCCCCCTTATACTCGTGTGATTCACGAACACCCCCTTCACCCTCGCACCTCCTCCATCCTTGTGCACTTTATGAACGCCCGAGGCATCCACGTGCCATTTATGAGCGCCCCTCCATCTTGCATTTTACAAACTCCCTATCCTCCTCGTGTTATTTATGAACGCCCCTCTTGTGCTTCAAAGAACACACCACCTCCGTTTCTTTTATGAACGCACGTTTATGGTGTGCACATCTCACGAATTTATTGGCGCCCCATGTCACCAAGCCTTGCTATTCAGGCACAGTCAGCAAGTGTATGATTCCTGCTGATTCAGGTGACTGCAAGAACAATGTGTTCTGGCTGAGAACACAAACATGGCTATGTGTTTAGGCTGAGAACACGAACACGGCTATGTGTTTAGGCTGAGAACACCAACACGGCTATGTGTTTAGGCTGAGAACACAAACACGGCTATGTGTTTAGGCTGAGAACACCAACACGGCTATGTGTTTAGGCTGAGAACGCCAACACGCTATGTGATTAGGTTCGGAACAATGCGTGTGTTCAGTTCTAGAACATTAGCTAGCACGGTCAGGTCTAGGGCGCCGCAGCTGATGTTCTTGCGAAGGGACGGAAGAGCAAAAACCCACAGAACGCTACAATGTTACCAGAACGTTTCACACTGGAACAGCACAATAAGGAACACTAAAGAACAAAGAGGCAAAATTTGAGACCAATCGAGTACTTACATATGACCACAGCCGCCAGTAACCTCACAGCGTCATCGGGGGCCTCGCAGTCGCTGAAGAAGGGCCGCAGGATGTACACGGCAAAGGTGAGGGCCACAATGGCCTGCGAGCAAGGCCTCACAATCATGCACTCCACCCAGAGGCGGATGAAGGCCAAGAAGGGCCCGAAGGACTCCATGATGTAGGCGTAGTCGGCCCCAGACTTCTTGATCATGCAGCCCAGCTCGGCGTAGCAGTAGGCCCCGATCATGGAGAAGATGCCGCAAGTGCCCCACACGATCAGCGCCAGGTTCACGCTGCCCGTGCCCTTCAGGACCCCGGACGGGGACACGAAGATGCCGCTGCCGATGATGCTTCCCACGATGACCGAGATGCCGTTCATCATGGTCATCTGCGGCTTCAGGCCGACCACCTCGTCATCCTTGGCGTCGATGGACTTCTCCTTCAGCGGCACCTCGGTGTACTTGGTGTTGTCCTTCGTCGGACTAGACATCTTTGTGTTTCGGGGCACAAAAGTGAGAAATCTGATGTGTTTAGGTTGAGAACACCTCGAGCCCGAGGCGTTTAGGTTGGGAACACTTCACGTGTTCCAGGAAACACCTATGTGTTTAGGTTGAGAACACTAGCTGGTTTTGTGAAGAAATATGGGCTCCGGTTGCGCAGTGATTGTTGCAAAGTGAAATTTCGAATGCGTAATCCAACTGCTAGCAATCTTCAGACAGGACCTAAAAATATATGAACAAAAAATTGGTGTCAATTTCAAGTAAAACTCCAATTTTCCTAAATTGTTAAGAAGTCCATCGTGAGGGGCATGCATAAAAAAATGTCCAGGGTTGGAAATGCGCAGGGTTTCACAACAATTGGATGTTGGACAGCTCAGACATCTGATTTTGCATGGCGTTGGTTTATCAGTTCCCAGTCATGGCGAAACCTTTCTATAACGACCACTCGTCAAAGTACCTTCTGTGTACTGCTAAGTGGTGAGTAACATACACTTAATTTACACATTACAAAACTTTAGCCTGTTGGTGCATGGGGAGCTGTAGACAATAATGGAACTGATTTTATCAGTTTACAAGCACAGTAAAACCTTTTTATAACGACCACTCGCCAAAGTGCCTTTTGCTGTGTACTGCTAAGTGTGTAGCTGAGTAACCTGAACTTAATTCACACATTGCAAAACTTTAGCCTGTTGGTGCATGGGGAGCTGTAGACAATAATGGAACTGATTTGATCAGTTTACAAGCAGAGAAAAACCTTTTTATAACGAGCACTCACCAAAGTGCCTTTTGCTGTACACTGCTAAGTGTGTAGCTGAGTAATTTACTCAAGATGAATTAAGTTTTTCAATTGATTTTATCAGTTTACAAGCACAGCAAAACCTTTTTATAACGACCACTCGCCAAAGCGACTTTTGCTGTGTACTGCTAAATGTGTAGCCGAGTAACCTGAACTTAATTTACACATTGCAAAACTTTAGCCTGTTGGTGCATGGGGGAGCTGTAAACAATAATGGAACTGATTTGATCAGTTTACAAGCACAGTAAAACCTTTTTATAACGACCACTTGCCAAAGTGCATTTTGCTGTGTACTGCTAAATGTGTACGTCATGATGTGTAGCTGAGTAACCTGAACTTAATTCACACATTGCAAAACTTTAGCAGGGCGGTACATGGGATGTTGCAGAAAACAATGGAATCAGTAACAGCTCGTGGAAACAGATCAGTTCAACTTCTTGTGTTCCACGAGCAAAAAGTATTCCTGTGCTCAGGAAATTTTTTGTTTGATATCACGAGCACCACCACCCCTTTCAATTACGACCATGACCTCAGAGACATACATACTGGAACAGGGCGTGCAAGAATAGGGGAGTCAAACAGGTGCCACAATGTCGACTTTTTGACTGATGCCGTTTGGAGTTACACACCACACGATTCCCAAGATGGCCGCCGGGTAGCACTCAAGCAGGGCGCTTGGATGGCTTCAGGGCTTGAAGGGAATCCCTAGGAATGACGCAACAGGCAAGGGCGATGACTTCGGATTAGACGCTGCACCGTCAGCGACCACAAAAGCAGTTTCGGAAGCCCCTCCAAAAGCGGAAGCGCCGCATTTTTCGAGGACAGAAACTCCCGGAAGCGAGGTTAACCCGATTTTCTAATTGGGTGGCAAAAAACCAGGCTAGCAATCTATGCAAAATTGCCATGAAACTAACCAAAATTGGCAATCAAACTCGTTGGATCGAATCGAAAACGACAAAAACTGCAGTTTTTTGGTGGAGCAGACACCACTCGAGCACCTGCCACCATTGTCTGGTTTGAAAAATACGTTCATCAAAAAAAAAAAAAAAAAAAAAAAAAATTCATTCATCACATGTGGTGAATTCGGCGCCATCTTGAGCGATTTGACCTCCACGATTTTGGGAACATGTGCTGGTCCAGATTAGCAGAAAATCAACAAATCCAGTAATCTAATCGGAGGCGAAAGTGATTGTCGAGTGATGCGAACCACACAAGTTGCTGAGATGGAGTTGTGTAATGATCAACAGCATCAATTGTTGATCATGTCACATATGGTGATTTGGAAATGTAGGTGACCTGGCATCATTTTGTGATAAGTGTTCTGATCTTCCGGCTTGATAGTGTTCTGATCGTCCGGCTTCATCCCGCCACGTGTTCTCAGGCTCTGAGCATCTCCAATCGTGCTCTGAAAATACGATAATCTAATATCGTGGTCTGATCATCTCGTATATCATCCCACTGTTCTTGTCATTCTACACTGTATATCTCATCCTACATCGTGTTCTTATCACCCAGCCATACAGACTGACCCCATATCGTATTTTCATTACCAAATGTCCACTTCTGGTTTTCCCATATCATGTTCTGATCATTCCACATACATGTATCACGTTCTGATCATACCATATCACTTTCTGATCATTCAACATATCACGTTCTGATCATTCCATGTCACGATCTGATCATCATTCCATGTCACTTTCTGATCATTCAACACATCACGTTCTGATCATTCCATATCACTTTCTGATCATTCCATATCACTTTCTGATCATTTCATAGTCCTGATCATCTCGTATATCTCATCCCACACTGTTCTTGTCATCCTATATCTCATCCTACTGTATGATCGTGTTACGATCACCCCATACAGACTGACCCCATATATCGTATTTTCATTACCAAATGTCCAGTTCTGGTCATCCCATATCACGCTCTGATCACTGGCGCCAACTCCTATTGGCCCAGGTCCCTTCGGCCCCCCCAAAGATAATTTTCTTGGGGCCGGGCCCCCCCAA
>JAQFYZ010004621.1:0-10755 GCA_034695085.1 Cylindroiulus punctatus | reverse complement strand
TGCATTTTCCATTTATTTCAAATGGCCAGATTTTAGGCACCATGGCAACAAATTAGTACTCCACTAGTCGAACCGAGCTACATTTACCTGAAATTCAAGATTTGAACATTGATTGCCCTTAGAGCATTTAATCCAAGCGCACAGCAAATGGAAGCTATTTTAACATATACAAATGTTGACAGCGTTTCAACTTTCACCCATATAAATTTGAAGCGCTTTTTGCTGAATTGCATTCAATTTCAGGAAAGTGCACAGCACTATATTTTGGGGCAACTTGCTGAAATAACCTGAAGTGGTTTTGATGAAATGTAAATACATGTATACAGGATATACTAATGATATACAATGCTTAAAATTTGCGCGGCATATGTATCCATATTCTGGTATGTACAGTATTTATATTTTTACCCTACTTGTTTACTATACAAGAATAACCCCTGTCCACATTTCCCCTTAAATCTTTATTTGTGGATATAAATTAACTAAAACTACCAAAGCAATGCAATTTCTAATTAAATCGCCCCTCACCGCAGGCAATCACTACCGACCAATGAGCTGCTAGGAGAAGTCTGTCCATTTTCTCTGTCGGAGCAGACTCAAAACTACCAAAAGTCTAGTAGGTCTGACATCCCCAACATGTTATAAGACATAGACTAATATTTTTATGCAATTTTTCACAATGTACAGATGTACAATTTTCTGTTTGAGAAATTCAATTAAGTTCTCAGAAATGCTTGAGCCAACATTTCCCGCCCTGAATTAATTCGCTAGTAAAAAAGGAGATTATAATATAAGCAGGATATTATAAAATTTATGCGCTAAATGCAAATAATGTTTCCCCGCACATAAATATTAGATTCACAAACGTGCGGAGGCCGTAAACCTTTTTAATGCATTTCGCGGATGAATTTAGTGTAAAACTTACTATCATTGTCCTTATAATGCGATTAGAGCGTTGGATATCTTCAATGTAAACAGGATACAATTGAAACTGAGATATAAATGCACGGTTTGATATGACGTAAATTCTTTGTAACGATACCCAGGGGCGCTGTTTCAAACCCAGGATTGAGAGGCCAGAGCTGCAGGCCAATACTGATGGATACAAGCTAACTATAAATGTAAGCCTAAATCGGTTTGTATGCTTTTCAGAATTCGTTTTATTGGATCTATAAAGTATGAAGGGCACTTATTGGTTTTTCCGAAAGACCACTATGTTTGAGATCGATTACTTATATTACTTGTATCCATAACTTGTATTCGAATGGGAAAATGGTGCATAGTGGGAAACATTCTCTAAGCATTCTTGAAGTTTAATGGAATCAGTCATGTTTTTGTTTTAAAACTCACAAGTGTGCAGTGTACATTCAACAATAGGCTGGGCATACAGTATACTACCCTCAATTACAATTACTTGATATACACTACCATTAAAAAATGGCATGCAAATGATGCAATGTGCGTGCATTAAAACTTTGCACCAACTAGTGTTAATATACTACACATATATCGAAATTGCAACGTAGCTATGCCCTACATGTATGTGATTCAGAATGCATTGAATACACACATTTTACGAATGTTGAGATACGTATTGGCTATAGTTGATTGTAAGAGAAATATGATGTAGTTTATTCCCTTTAATTGTCAAGTGCAATTGCGTGGGCTTTTTGAACTACAGGTGGGGGATTTGAGTATAATTGTCAGCCATTTTCACAGTCAATCTTCCTTAGTCACTTCTTTCAAGATGTGGTATACAACAGAAGGACTGGTGTGCGGAAATCTGAGTTATTGCTCGCCTAAACCTGTCCACAACTTCAGTCTCTTCATGCCTGCTCGCAATTAATAATTTTTGATTATGATGCATGAGGAGTGCCAAGAAATGCTATCCATGCAAGCATTTGTGTAAATGAGCTGTCAAGTACATGTTCAAAAATAATGACCCTTGCATCCTGCATATTTTAAATGTTGCTAGGTACGTTCGTACCATCTTGAGTATCTCCATTTTTCGTGAACTGTACCACCTGTTAGGGTGATGAATTCCGTGCTGGGGTCAAATGGTAACTTAAAGGAATATTACATGTTTCGTATTTGAGCGCGTATCTTTGTTGAAACGACCAACATAATGGCAGTGTCGCAAGTTTTGCACATGATGAACATGATACCCATCCAATGTGACCTTGCACATATACATCAGGAACATTCAAAATGTAATTCCTAACCTAGTCAACTTTAGATTTAGCAATAGTTTAAATTTAAAAGTTGTAGACGAGGGCAAAGACTAGTAAGTATTCGAAAAAGCTTCTGAAAGTTTCTTTCGAATTTCTTGTAAGGCAGTTTATAGTTTAGGCATTCTAAGTGACGGGTAATTATGGAACTACTGTAGTTGAATATTTCATAGTCAGATTTTATTATAAAACTGCAAATTTGCTGTGCAGGTACACTGCTGCTCAGCTACACAGCATGACAGTGAAGGTTGATTAACATTAACTCAGTGACCATACAATAGTTATAGTTAAATGCTGTTAGTGATTTGCCTTTAATATCAATTGCATACTTGCAGTATTCTGAGAATTGGTATCATTTAGGGTGATTGATTGGCTTCACTGCCACTTTTGAGCAATTTGTAGCCTTGGACACATTTATGGCTCACCCTGCATAAAGTGAGATCAGTCGTTTATCACACATTATACCTGTTGTAATGATTATACACTCATTTTCCTTAAATCCCATCATACAAGATTGTTCTTTTGATGACCTCTTAGGGTCAACTGTTTAACTCTGAAATGGCCGTCATGGGTTTCTGTAAGTTTAGCCTCTCGGATGGAGGAGTGTTTTCGATGCTCTTCGACCCTCCTGTTAATGCATTCCGCCATTATTTAAATGACAGCCGCATAACTAGCCTGTCTCTCAACTAAGTTAGTGTTTATTTGCCAAAGGTTGTGGACCTTCCTACTGCTAATTATACACTGCCAGAGATGCCTCTTTGCTGTTGCATGACAGCAATGGGGAAACGAAAACTTGTGTGTCAAGCGAAGGGAATGCGGTAATGATGGCGTGCACCAAACTCTTGATTGACATTTCTGGCGAGTTACTTGATTCAGGTTAAACGAAATGGTGACCCATTTTATAATCCAGGCGCCCTCTATGATGGTTTCTGAGCAACTGCGTGCCGGACGCCTTTGATGTATCACTAAACGATATTTCACTGTCCATGGACTTTCCAGTCTGACAATTGACAAATGCGCATGTGCAGTTTAAATTATTGCTATCACGATAACCTCATGTGACTGATTGAATTTAAAAATTGATAGTTGATGTAGTCGAATGAGTGCCCACCAGATGGGCTGAAAACAAGCTGAACATTTGCGATTGACTGTTTGCTGCAGGATGGATGGAGAAAATGGAATGAAAGAAAAAAGACATGTCTTAGCATACATAAATTGGTGATATCTGTTGTGTTGCAGATTTTTACACCTGACCTAGCCGTTATGACCACGCTTCCCAAACCTAGATATATCAGCCAAATTTGTGTTAGTACTTTGACGAAACACCTTGATTTACACATTAAAAATGTAACTTGAAGAATATTCTGAAGGAAGTGATCAGTCAGGGTGCACAGATTCTCTATAACAGTCCTACAAGTAGGCCTGCTTGTTTCTATGTTCAGTATCTTATAATAAGAAATATTCTTCCATATTTAATCTGCATGTACCGTATGTCGGCATCGTTGCTTATATTTCTCAATGCGGAATCTATGTTTTTTATGCGAAAACTGCTATTTGGATGTGAAATGGGCAATGAATTAAGATGTGACGTGTCTCGCTCTAATAACGTCATAATTGGGATATGCCGTGTTTGTTTGCCATAGACCGTTGCTTATGAATGCATGACGTACTCTGATCCCTTGACTTGTGAGCCGTGAAAATCCAGTAAATTCCTAGGAGACTAGAAATATGCTTATAACGCAGGAATGCATGAAAATAATCGTGTTTATGTTAATTAACGCAATGTTTATGGGTATTATATAATCAAGTTTAGTAACTGGTAACTTGTATAGCAGAAACTGGATAACATAAGGATGCACATGATGTAAATAATTCCTTAATATAAGGAATCTTAAAAGTGGGTTGATATAATACTATGCTGGAAAAGATACGTTCGTTACATCAGACATTGCATGACGATATGTATCGAAACAGCCGAATAGGTTCGTATACAGTAATTTAAATATTCCTGCAATATAATACACAATATACCAGTAAATAATATTTGTTCATTTCCCACGATGTTTTACTGACTTTATTGTGTTTTTTCTGCAGAATGCACATGCATTACAGATTATACCTTGCTCCCAAACGTGCACAATATTTATATTTCAATCCTGCTTGTCAACATATACAAGGTAGCCAACAAGAATATTTACCCGGTGCATTACGTATATTACATGCAAGTAGATTTTGCACGACTATGCAGAATGACTGGCCATTCGTATGTGCATACATGTATGTGTATCATTGAAATTGTTTGGCTCACATTTTCTTCACCGCTCTTATTGCAATTTTATTATTCTTTTGTATGAGCTTCCACCGGCCATATTTTAGTTAGTATTTTGATTACATTCATGCGCCCCTTCCTTCTAAGGGATCCACTTTAATCTTGAAAGACCACCTTCTTCAGCAATCCTATAGCGTATACCACTATTATCCGTGCAACATTCCTGATAATTTGAATTTGAACCATGCAGCATTCGTTTACATCAGCGGTCCTTGGAGTTTTTAGCTTCAGAATATTCATCTGTTTTCAAAATACTTGGAATTGCTTTCTTGTTTTAAAGCCAAATATTGTACGAGCCATTTTATGGACTCTCGACTCAATATCTGCTGAAATATGACGCTCCATAAAAGCAAACATTTGGTGCCTGTGCACTGGATGTGCTTCTACCAAACTACCAACGTTTCATTTCAAGTTACTGGACGATTGAGGTCCGTTGCACTTTATAATACATACACTGTAGCTATCAAAGTGCACGATAAAGTTATAACTGCAGATATTGTGTTCTTTCCGACATATACCAAAAAACAGGACGAGATTTAAATTGCCAGAACAGGAAGAAATTGAGGGACGAACTGATTTTGACAGGGGAGATTTGACAGCAGTTGAGCAGAATTGAAGATTTGGGGGAATTAGGCTCGAATTGGATGTGACGACCGTAATGGAAAAGGGGGAGAATGGAAATTAAAATGCGAAAAATCGTATGTGAGAGCAAAACAGCGGGGAATGATAACAGATTCATTGTTCAAGGGGGTTTGTGGGAAAAGCGTGGAAGAACAATGCAGAGTGAAATTAAATTTATGGCAAAAATTGCAGGCGGTATGGGGGAACGACCGAATTACGGAGGCCTCTAGATCGTGTTGTCATGTTGCATATCTGTAGCATAAGTGAGCGTCTTTGTTGACATAAATGACTACTGTATTTGGCCTAATTGCATTACGACAACATACATCTGACAGTGTAGTTGGCCGGTCATGGAACATCCAATTAAAATTTAAAGTTGTAGAGGAGGACGAGGTTATAGTTGAATTACTGTATGTTTCATTTGGCACTAGGAATTACTCTGTTAAATTATGCCGAACTTCTGGTACAGTATGTCATGTTAGCTGTAAATCTCTTCTCATAATACCGTATGCCATGGATATCAAAGTCGCATATCATTGACAGTAGTAGGATTTCTACTGTAAAGTCACTAGCCCAATGGTATGCAGCGGTAAAACAAACCAGGCATACCATCAGTTCCAAATAAATTGACAAATGGTTTCTGATGCCAATTGAGTCGTATTTTAAAACTTTCAAATTGATGATGTTTGTATATTAGAAGTTGGGAAGTAAACAGCATGGCAACGAGGTAAAAATTAAGTTTAGACATTTACGTTGAATTACATTGTTAGATTGTCAGATGTCGTAAAACATGTTTCATAATTATTAGCCGGTAATCAGTCCGTGGACATGTATACTCGCATGTCGACATCCAGTAATTCCTTATGTCAGCGCTATGTTCATTATTATATCGACATACTAGATTGCAGAATATTAACAAAGTTTGAGTAGGTCAGCTTCTAAGAACTATCACATATTCCAAGTTGTCAAGCTTCCATTGAACGAGATTGGTGGTCCGGGTTTATAAAGTTTAAGGTAACTTGCAGAGAACCCTAGTTCTTAAATTTGAGTTTGTCAGTTTAACAATCAAACAGTTTGATGATATAGTGTCTGGAGTAGTTCTGTAATCAACTAGTAGTCTTGAACAAATTTTGTCTACCTTCCTTTATTTTGACAGCACGTGGTTTAATGGCATTATGTTTGGCACCATAGTCCATGCATGGCTCTGTAGATTCTCTTTGCCAGCCTATAAGCTGTGACATGTTTGACATAATAAACTACTGCATGTTGGCAAATTTAACTATGTCAGCATTATAACATGTGGACACAATGAATTATGTGAACATATGTCGACTTAGTTGGTTATGTCAACATAATCCAAGCTTATTTTGACTTACTCGAATAAGTTAGTGCGGAAATTATTTTATTTGGCGTGGCGTTGGAAAGCTCGGTAGGGGAGAGTTGTGGGTTACTCATTTTGAATTTCACAGGTTATTCACCAGAATAAGTGTAAATTATGGCAACAAGCGATTTAGCCAAAGTAAAACGTGACAAGCCTAACGATGCCTTCTGCTTGTATGTGCCTGTACTTCTGTATTTTGGCCTGCATAATGAGAAGGTGGTTTTGGTCAATCTCAGAATCATTCAGGTTTTATGTTTGCTCAGCAGCATGCACAGAATTTCGGGCATTTAAATGAGCTGCTCGGCAAATATTTGGAGAATACGCTTAGCTATCGTTGGCATTTTTGGTTCCCTATTTGTTTTACAGCTTTTAATGCTTGATATGTTTTATAATAGTTTGCTTTCAGTATGTTTAATGATTAGATTTGTCACTGCGTGGGTGGGCGCGAATATTTCTCGTTTTAGACTCTCATAGCCAAGAAGATCAATTCCTATTTGCTGTTTTTGGCACATCTAGAAAAGCTGCATTTTGCGACTTTCAAGGTGATAAATTTGAATTTGGGCAGTAAAATTGCTGCAGCTGTTGCCAAGAGTCGCCCAAACTGTTTAACAGAATTCCCATTGCGCATATACGATCGAAACGTACAGTAGTTAGCTTCCTGAAATCTACAAAAAGATAAATACAAATAAAACGTTAGCGGTAGCACGCAGCCGCCATTTTGTTTGAATAGTTTTATTTTTGAAGCGATTTGGTGGCTATCCAACAAGCACATGTGGTTCATTGTTTCTGGAGTTAAGATATAAAAAGAACGTCGCAAGCCTAGTAGGTTTCGAAGGGTGCACAGACCTTTTTAACATAAACTAGCTATATTTGCTTTTTTTACTTGTACTGGAGATAGTAATACCTATCGTGTACGATTTGCATATTCAAAGCTGCATCATCAGCATGCTTATGATAATTTTTTTCTTGTTTAAAATATTTTGAAATGGTGCTCTTTGATAACAAGAAATTTGTCAAATGAGAATTTCTTGCTTGATGTTTTGATTAAGGTTTTGAAGAATTATGATACAACCACAAGTGCAATTTGAAGGCATTGATTATCATATCATTGTTAGTTAAAAGGACCAAATTTTGAAATACATGTACATGTGGGTAGAACTCCAACAGTTTTTTATAGGGATTACAACGGCCCTTGGTAGCACCTACTATATACCAAATACTAGAAATAAATAATTAGGAGTTTAAGGAAACCTTTAATATACATGTACTGTCTGACCATTGTTATCAGCGGTTATCATAAATCTTTTCTAAAGGTTCAATCTGTATCTTGTTTGACACTTTTAGCCTTACTTCAGTAGTGAAATGCTGTGTTCGTTCAAGATCCACGATTTTACATTTGAATTATATTTGATGTCAAAATGTAGTTGAAAGCGCCAGCTAGCTAAGCAATTCATGCTAAATCCAGTCGTTTGAGAAACGAAATTGCCTGCAATGAACATTTTGCCTATACGTGATGAGCATACTGGATATTCCTATCGAGTACAGTTTAGATAATGTTTGAAAGGTTTTTATTCAGTTTCTTACTACTTAGTTTTTGACATATCGGTACCACAATGAAAGATATTTTCCGTAATAAGATCTCTGATTATCATAGATGTGATTACCTCCAGATTATTGGCATAATTTATTGCAAAAGCTTAGATGTACAGTACTCTGATAAATGCTGCACTCGTTAACAGTGCAAATTAACACTTACCACATGTTTTATTGCTTAGCTCATACGATGTGCAAGGTCGTTATTTCAAGTTGAGCTTTAACATCACTGCTAATCAAATCTTGCTTGTAATTGACTGCCAGGGTTTAGTTTGACTTGTCAAATGGCAACTGAAGCTTGCTGAGTATGGTTGTGACGGACTGCGAAGATCATGGAGATGTTCATGTTTATGGCATCACTTTTCACGATTTTTCGATCCCCTCCTTGTGTAAGCGTTTGTCATCATTTCCAGATTCCCCACTCCTAAATGAGATGACTTCATAATTGACCAAAGATTGTCTCGAATTGGGCCAATTGTACCAAATCTTGGACCAGAAGTGATGAATTTGACTCATAAAAGTAACATAGGGTGGCATCAAAGGTGATACCAGCGTATTTGTGCAGATTTGGCAAATTTGCTCCATGTTTTTTGAACAACCAGGTTGTCAACTCAACCATTTATTCCGTTATTCGACAACCAAAGTCTGATGTTCACCAGTCAAAGTTTAAGCTGTTTGTGTAAAAATCTAATCTGCGATCAGCTTGCGGTGCCAGCAGCTCCTCTAAGTGGGGTTCAATCGATATTCTCGGTTGATTACCACGCCAGTCGCTCGCATTCCCAAATTGGTCTCTCGTCTATTATACATGCAAAGATTGAAGGTTGCTGCAGAAAAGTCAAATGAAAACGTGGAAAATCGTTGGGAGATTCCTTCAGAACCCCCGTGGTGATCAGCATTCCTTCGCTCGTTCATTTTCCCAAATTCCCTGGCCAACAAATAACACGTACGCGTCTGATTAACGTTTTTTCACATTTCATATCTGCTCCCTTCTTGGCGTCCATTTACTGCTGGGTACCAACCACTGTGTGTCATTGCAATGATTAGCTTCGCCTTCGTTCATCCGACTTGCTCACTGTTTCTAGCAGTTCATGGACTGTCAGAAGCGTTCGACCGTGCTTAAACAGCAATCAATATTTGGGAGGGTCGTTCATAAATGTGTTCTTGAGGGTCGTGCACAAGCGACGTCCAAGATTTGAGGGGGGTGGAAGTTATCGAAAATGCAGGCTACAGTCAGTTCTGGTGTGTTAATTGTTATAATACCCAATATTGCGTAATTTTCTCCCGTTTTGGAAGTGGGGATTGAACGATCTTGTAATCATACCCCTGCCGAAATTAAGCTAATGAGGGCGCTGTACACTGCGCTCAAAGTACTGTACCCTTGTGACCACTAAAGCCCATCAAACGATGGGTTTTTAAACGCTTTTATGTATTTACGATAATTGCTGTTTCATAACTTGATATCCATTGAATTTATACACAGCCCCTTAGCTTCGTGTTGATTTGGACCTTAAATGGCGATGTGGGGTTGGACGTTATGCAAATCATGCTAGAAGGGACGCTTGGCATCTTTATGGAAAAGCCCCACCATATGAAAGTAATCCAACAGAAAAGAAAATTGGGCAATGTGAAAGCAGGATTCTAGCGTTCATTTTACGACCTGAAAACTAACTCCGTTAACCGTAATCTTCACAATATCGTCTAGTCATTTCAAATTCTGGACCACACCTTTACATTTTTCTCCAGCTTCGGAGAACAGATATTCCGAAATTATTAAAAAGTCTAGACCGCCATTAAACTGTGCTCGCTTTGCATTTTAATGCTGGAATTTATGATGACGTTCAAAATATATCTTCCCAAAGCATGGGTCGGTTTTTTTAGGATTGCTAAAACTTACTTCTACCCCTTTCCAACCTCGAGTAATTAAGCCACGATAATAAACATTAATTCCTATCGATTCCCAATACGTCAAACCCAGTACGTTATTAAAGCTAGCAAATACTTGTATATAAGACATCGTGCGCACACCAAATGATGTTAACAAAGAACCATCTGGCGGCCTTTATGCAAATTTTTCGTAGGCGATGCACGAAGTTACTACATACATTGTACAGTGTACACTTTGACATTCCTGTTACATTCTAGCATTCAACAAACCACATGCCACAGGTGGTGGCACCGATTATTTTTATTGTATGTTATATGGATATCGAAAACTTCTAGCTGCCCCTTACCGCTAGGCAATCACTGCAAGCATGCGAGTTTTTACCATTCAGAAGACGTTGTAAACAATTATTTCATCGAAAAAAATGAATGGTCATATTTTTATTTTAAATCATTTTTTACATGTTGTCAAAAAGGGTTTCAAATAAGAAATGACAAAACCATGATATTGCAATGACATTTGACATAAGCGTGAAACGTATGCAACATGTACGCCTGCCTCGTACAGTATAATCAAATGTATAATGTAATGCTGCAATCCGAGGTAAAAGTACTCAATTCTAGGGTGTACTTTCTTCAAAAGGGAAACCTTCCAAGATTTTGTTTGTTGAAACATGAAACTCGATGTAATTCTTGTCAGTTGATCTCTTGGGTATGCAAAG
>JAQFYZ010004620.1:0-10756 GCA_034695085.1 Cylindroiulus punctatus | reverse complement strand
TTTCTGCTGACCATTTCCAAAAGTTGATATTAATAGACATTATATTTTTCTCATGAGCAGGTTTAAAAAAAAATTCTGCACGATTTATGAGTCAGGGAAATTTACTTGGGTTGTCCGGGAAAGTCAGGAAAAGGATTTTGTAAATTTGAGTATAAACCCTGGAATAATATTGGGCTGATGGATTACACCCCCCTACCACATGGCATATCACATGTTGCTAGTAGGGTGCTGAGTTGATTTGAATTTAATTTAATTGATGTAGATGGGAACCATGTTGAAGGCACATCTCAAGTAAATTGATGTTTGCGATAAAATTATTTCTTCCGTCAAACTAAAAACTTCCCGTTTTCCCACCAGGAACTTCCTAGTCCCATCGCCCTGGAGCCGTGCTTCGGCAATAAGGCCGCGGTGCTGTCGCTCATCGTCCAGCTGCCCACCGGAGACGAGACGTACACGCCGCCCGGCCAGACGGGTATCGCCATCGCCAGCACTCTGGTCACGCTGGGCAATCCGCGCAAGGCCAGCCTGGAAGCGCAGAAGGGCGACGGCAAGGGCAAGATGAGGAAGAACTTCCACCACCAGCATCCGGACACTTGCATCTAGATGGTGCGCTCCTGCTCAAACTGAGCCAGTACGGTTGTGAACACAGTCCTAGCCGTTGAAACTGCCCACGAAGAGACCTGCACGAAACAAGTAAGTGGCGGCACTGCGGTTGTCCCGTGCGGCTGATCGATGCTCGGAGAGTCCACCCCGCGACAGAGATCTCATATCTGCAAGTTCGACGCTGTTCGACTAAGGTTTCGACGCTGCTGACCGAGCTAAGTACGAGGTTGCGAGGAGGTATATCACAATTGATTCGGGGTCTGAAAATCAATTACGGTTTGTGTTAGTCAGTCGTGTTTTCTCCTGATGCGCATGAGCCGATATTTTTATTCGCATGGTGGGTTTGAACCCGTGAAATTTGTTGCGAAAGATTCGATAGTCGCACTTCGATATTCTGATTTTGACATGAAAGACAACAAAATGATGATGTTGTGATTCATACTAGGTCGAAATCGTAATTGGTCTTTACGAGAGTTCTATTTTATAGGTTAAAGGGTGTGTATGTAGCACCGTTTGCTAAAAAACAAGACATTTATGTTACGATTCAGTTTCGTGACCGCAAACCATAGTAAGCGACATTAGAAGCACACGCGAGGAGATTTTGAACATTTTGTTATATGCCGTTGCGTGTAATATAATGTCCAAAAAGCTTGCACGCGCGCACTTTCTAATGTCGCTTACTACGTTTTGTGCTGATGAAACAGTATCGTGACTGAAGCAAAAAGCTGGTTTCTTTGCAGAATACCCTACATACCCCCCAAGTCTATCGTAACGATATTTATAATAATTTGAAATTTATAATTAACTTCCTGCCGATACGTCGTCCCATTGGAGAGTGCGTCAGTGGACTCGAGCGACTTCCGATCATGCAAACTTTTCGAAACCCTAGTCCTTACGGTGGCACTGGTTTCCTAACGAGATATTAACAGTGATGGTCAAGTGATAATAGACTTGTTGACCACCACCGAAACTCAATGCCACCCTCCGCAGCGGGTCGGACAACCGCGCCGCGGTTTACGGCAACGGTAAGGCTGCGGCAACAGATGATGTATATAAAATCGTTTGTACATGTATGTAAAATTTAATGTAAAATAGGGTGATTGTAAATGTTGTATTTTTTATTCTATCTCAGTCTCTGGTGCTTATTTCACGTAATAGCCTGCTTTCGTCAATTTTTGTAAAAATTTCTCATACTACATCCAACAATTTTAAATCTTTAAATTTTCTCGTACTACATCCAACAATTTTAAATCTTTAAATTTTCTCATACCATATCCAACAATTTAAAATCTTTAAATTTTCTCATACCACATCCGACAATTTTAAATCTTCAAATTTTCTCATACCACATCCAACAATTTTAAATCTTCAAATTTTCTCATACCACATCCGACAATTTTAAATCTTAAAATTTTCTCATACCACATCCAACAATTTTAAATCTTCAAGTTTTCTCATACCACATCCGACAATTTTAAATCTTCAAAATTATTTGCGTAACACAGCGTAAAAAACTTGAGGACCTTTGTTGCGCTGTTGGCGCTGGTGAAAAGCCATCAGTGATTTTGAACTCCCGTAATTAATTTCGATGGTAAGTGGATGAACTCTCACTAATTCATCGACTGAAAGCTAATATCCCTTCGGGGTGTGAAGAGATGCGTCCTGCTGATTGGATTTGGGATGATAGTAATTAACGCAGAGTGCGAATAATCCGATTACTTGACTTATTCAATCAAGTGCTGACGGCTCGAGTGAGGGCTCTGGAGAGTTACTTAAACTTCACTATTTTAGTTTGAATATTTAACTTTAGTAAATATGGATTTCATTGGAAAAGGATGTGATGCTGGACATGGTCAGTGGAACCAGAAGAGCAAGGCAGCGAACACATTGGCTCGATACCATCAAAGCCGACACCAGTATGACCATTGCACAGCTGAAGGAAGCTGTGCTCGACAGAACAAAATGGAGAATGTTGGCTTATGAAGTCTCCGAGAGTCGGCAACGACTGAACGGATAATAATAATAAGAATAATAAATATGGATACTTTCCATATTACTTGCAAAAGATCAAAAACAAACTGGTATTTTGCTTGAAACCAACACATCTCAATACAACATCGCTCGAGTTGCGAGCAAGAATACGGTAGTTTGTTAGTACTTTGGCAAGTAAATATGGAAAACGTTATTCCCATACTTACTAAATTCCAAAATATTGAAATTTAACCACTTCGGCCCAACAAATACATCGGTTTTGTACTTTTTGCATTTTTATTTTACAACATAACACAACATTCGACGCTTTACGATAATGCTCGCTCGCTTAGCGCTCCAAAACGAAAACAGAATCCTGAAACAGTTTGTTATTATCACAACGAATTATTCTCCGGCTTTGTTCAAAATGTACAGTTGACGCGATGGGGCGAAGGGAAGAGGCAGGCGTGTCCTAAAATGGGGAAACTAACTGATGCTTTTGTACTCGGATTCTTCGTCCTGATAGTGCTCGGTGCAGTGGATGCCTCTCTTGAGTAGGGGCGTGCCTTTGTCTTTGCCTGCATTATCAAAAAAGTGAAATTTCATTAGCATCTTAGGTGAGGATCGATATGCACAGTAAGCCCCGGGGGCCGGGGCCCATCGGAGCCGAAGGCCCACCACACGACAACATGTCAGAAAGGGTGTCGCTAGGAAGCAATGAAGTGATTTTTTGAAAGCATTTGAGCAAAATTTATCTCAAATCCACAACATACTTAGCACTTTGGCGTGCACATGAAGGGTGACGTTCTTGGTGCCGTCCTCTTCGTTTAGCAACGTGCATCGCTCGTGAAGAAGCTTGTCGGTCGCCACGAAGACGTCCATCTTGATGTCCAGTTTGGAGGCTGGAAACAGAAAATTAACATCATTACCCTCCACAACAAAATGGCGCCTGGTACTGCAGTTTGGATTTTGGGACACGGTGCATATTTCCATATATTTCACAGAAGATTTCGATGATTACCCTCCACAACAACATGGCGCCTGGTTCTGCGGAAATTTAGAAAAAAAAATGATTCCGACCCAGGGTTCGAACCCGGGTCTCCCGAATGCAAGCCATGGAAATTCAGAAAAAAAAACACTACACACTCGGTTACATACTGCAAGCTGTTTCCCATAATTATTTTTCTGGGGATAATACATAAAAAGTCATGGAAATTTAGAAAAAAAACTGATTCCCACCCAGGGTTCGAACCCGGGTCTCCCAAATGCAAGCCATGGAAATTTAGAAAAAAAACACTACACACTTGGTCACATACTGCAAGCTGTTTCCCATAACTATTTTTCTGGGGAAAATGCATCAAAAGCCATGGAAATTTAGAAAGAAAACGATTCCGACCCAGGGTTCGAACCCGGGTCTCCCAAATGCAAGCCATGGAAATTTAGAAAAAAAAACTAAGCCACCTACTCGGTTACATACTGCAAGCTTTTCCCATAATTATTTTTCTGGGGATAATACATAAAAAGTCATGGGAATTTAGAAAAAAAAACTGATTCCGACCCAGGGTTCGAACCTGGGTCTCCCAAATGCAAGTCATGGAAATTCAGAAAAAAACACTAAGCCACCACACTGTGGGAAAAATACATCAAAAGCCATGGAAATTTAGCAAAAAAAAAAAACGATTCCGACACGGGGTTCGAACCCGGGCCAGCGACTGGTTTCCAATTGATCGGAAGTGGCCGCCAGGTGGCGCTGACTGCATTTCCTGTGACGTCATGCAGCTGCCGGGTAGTCACTTTGAAAGCATTCTAGACTGGATTACTTCTGTTATAAGTTTGAATTTCTACTGTAAATGTGAAAGTGAGAAACGCAACGTTTTCAGCAACGTTTGGGCAGCTGAAGAACCATCGAATAGTGCCATGGTCGTCGTTTTGACGACGTACAATATCGTGAAACAAAACCGAAGAAATTAGGCCTAATTGCGTGGAACAACATGGCGGCCTCCAGCTGCGAGCACGAGCTTCAGACGCACGTGCTTCGATGTCAGGTCAAAGGTTACAAGGTAGGTCAACAGACCAACACTCAAGACTTACTTAGACACATAACCGAATGTGCAAAATATTTTTCATTATGATTCAAAACGTTTGACTTTACACTCACTGCATTTGCGTCTATCCAAGTAGGTAGTCAATGTAAACCTGAATTTTCCTACCTTGGCTGGACTTCAGGTGTGCTCAAGTCAGGTCAAGGTAGGTAAAAGGTGTACGCCCAAGACTCACTTAGACAACTTCAAGTGTGCATGTAAACGCAGTGTGACAGATGTTTTGTATAAAGTGATCTGTCAGTATGTACAGACAATCCAAAACAAGTTTGACAAGCATGCATTTTTCTTGTGTAGGCTAAAGACGCCATAAACCTGCTGATTGCATTCAAACATTTGTTATTTATGTAATTCGTCATCGATTTTGTCTGTGTTGGGGAAAAGGTCAGGTTATCTGTTAAAAAAAGGATTTTCTGATGGGAGGTTGTTTTTCGTTAAATTGACTTTGATCTGTGGTTCTGGGTAAAAAGGACTTTGTGATACCAGTAAGAGGCTTTGGGTAAGAAGGATTTGCTGAGGAGACTTTTTGTGGTGAAAGTGATATTGATGAGTGGTTCTCAGTGAAGCTGACTTTCTGATAAAAGGTTTTTTGGTAAAACTGACATCCTCATAGAATGTACATTTTGGGGAGCAAGGACTTTCTGATAAAAGGTTTTAGGCAAAATGCATTTCTGATAAAAGGTTTTAGGCAAAATGCATTTCTGATAAAAGGTTTTTTTGGTAAAAATGCATTTCTAATAAAAAATCTTTTGGTAAAACTGACAATCTTATAGAATGTTTTGGGGAGCAAGGATATTCTGATGAACGGTTTTAGGCAAAATGCATTTCTGATAAAAGGTTATTTGGTAAAACTGGCATTCTCACAAGATGTTTTGGGAGCAAGGACTTTCTGATAAAAGGTTTTAGGAAAACTGCATTTCTGATAAAAGGTTTTTTGGTAAAACTGACATTCTCACAAGATGTTTTGGGAGCAAGGACTTTCTGATAAAAGGTTTTAGGAAAACTGCATTTCTGATAAAAGGTTTTTTGGTAAAACTGACATTCTCACAAGATGTTTTGGGAGCAAGGACATTCTGATGAACGGTTTTAGGCAAACAGCATTTATGATTAAAGGTTTTTGGTAAAATTGACATTCATAGGATGTTTTAGGGAGCAAGGATTTTCTGATAAAAGGTTTTAAATAAAAGGCATTTATGATAACAGGTTCTTGGTAAAATGCATTTATGCTAAAAAATGTTTGGTAAAACTGACATTCTCATATAATGTTTTGGGGAGCAAGGACTTTCTGATAAAACGTTTTAGGCAACAGCATTTCTGATTAAAGGTTTTGGATAAAACTGACATTCTCATAGGATGATTTGGGGAGCAAGGACTTTCTGATAAAAGGTGTTAGGCAAACTGCATTTCTGATTAAAGGTTTTTGGTAAAATTGACATTCATAGGATGTTTTGGGTGGCAAGGACTTTCTGATTAAAGGTTTTTAGCAAACTGCATTTATGATGAAAGGTTTTTCTTAAAAGTGCATTTCTGATGAAAAGTTTTTGATAAAACTGACATTCTCACAAGATGTTTTGGGTAGCAAGGCCATTCTGGTGAAAGGTTTCAGGTAAACCTTTTGGTGCACAACTATTGCACCATTGTTAGGTTTCACCGACCTTCAATGGGCCTTTATGTCTTTGACTTTTATAGGCCCTGGACCAGTCACATCTAATTTGCCTTCACCATTGACAGTATTGCAAGGTTATTGCACATTTGCAAAACGATAGTAACGTGTATATGTTTCCAGACTCGCAAGTGCCCTTACCATCTTGTTGGGGCGTGACTGAGGTGACCCTGACGTTCCTCCTCTCGGCGGCCTCTTGGCGAGGGGCCAGTCTCCTGTAGGGCCCCTCGAGGGTAAAGTTCACCTCGTACTTGTGCATCAGTTGCAAGAAGCCCAGTTGGACCTCCACATTGCGGTCGCCCTTCCAGATGGGCACAAGGACCGCGTCGTCCGTGCTAGGGACCAGGACCGCGTCGAAACGCACGTGACAGTCTGAAAGAGAACGCGGAAAAAATCGGTCAGTTTGGAACCAAGTTGGGCCCTAGGGCCTCATTTTGCCTCTTTGGGTCTTTTAGCACCAATCCATCCGAAGCTCGATATCGATTTGGCCTCAACCTCGTTCTGGAAGCATCGACCCACTTTGCCCATCAAGGGCCTGATCCGTGACCCAGATCCTCCACCACCTCAGGCGTTCTGGGTCACTGTCAGAAAGGCCCCTGAGGTGAAATTGGTCTTGAGATGATTGTAGATGTTGTATGTCCGTTTTAGGCTAAATTGAGTGGATTCTGAATCACGGGGCATAGTTGTTGCAATGTGCACACATATTGTATGGGCAACGATACTCTGAAAGAAGGTAAATCGATGTCAGCATTTACACTTTGAGTATAATCACTGGTTGGTGCGGATCTCTTTAGGCACACGTATTGTATGTCCATGGCATTGGCATTGGCAGTTGTCATATTTCCTGATTTATAATGGCCAGGGACATTTTTTTTAAACCTGGAAAAGTCAGGGAAAAATCAGGGAAGTTTAAAATTGAATTTTTGGGGGGAACCCTGTATAATATGCATTTTTCATTATTTTCACATATGAATCGTATGTTGGGTGAACGCATCCCACTCAAAACTGCATATTTTCAAAATTCTTCATAATTTTTCCAGTTTTTTTCACAAACTGTTTTACTATAAAACTATGCATTTTTCATTCTTTTCATATATGAATATTATATTGGGTGAATGCATCCCACTCAAAACTGCATATTTTCGAAATTCTTCAAAAAGTTTCAGTTTTTTTTACACTTTTTTACTATAAAAATATGCGTATTTCATTATTTTCATATATGATCGAATCCTATATTGGTTAAATGTATCCCACTAAAAATTGCATATTTTCGAAATTCTTCATAATTTTTCCAGTTTTTTTTCACTATTTTACTATAAAACTATGCATTTCTCATTCTTTTCACATATGAATCGTACATTGGTTGAATGCATCCCATTCAAAACTGCATATTTTCAAAACTCTTCATAATTTTTCCAGTTTTTTTTCACTATTTTACTATAAAACTATATGCATTTTTCATTCTTTTCATATACGAATCGTATGTAGGGTGACTGCATCCCATTCAGAACTGCATATTTTCGAAATTCTTCATAATTTTTCCAGTTTTTCTCACTAACTTTTTACTATAAAACTATGCATTTTTCATTCTTTTCATATACCAATCGTATGTTGGGTGACTGCATCCCATTCAAAACTGCATATTTTCGAAATTCTTCATAACTTTTCCAGTTTTTTTCACTAACTTTTTTACTGTAACAATATGCATTTTTCATTCTTTTCATATCTGAAAATCGTGCAAGGAATCGTGTAAATATCAAATTTTGCACATAAATATCAGTTTTTATAGCAGGTCGAATGCTATAGGATGCCATTCGAATCCAGGAAACCATGCAAAATTATCGATCAAGTGTCATCCTCAGTGAAGTGGCTTCACGTTTCAGGCTCCCTTTGATGGGTTATCATCTTCGTGCACACACTTCACTCACCTCAAGAGTTGCCCAGCAATAAATTGAACGAAAAAGTTGCCTAGACGACCCAGTGGTATAAATCCGGCTTGTTATTCGTGGCTGATACTGCACTGCTAGTATCCCCTTATCTGTGTTATTAAAAAAAATTATGGTGTAACCCAATATGGGCTGAAATGAGATACCCAAGGCTCCCTAGCTGGGTTTTAATCGAAAATTTTACTCTAATTTTACTACCAAAGCAGTAGCCAACGTCATTTTAAATCCTTTTTTAGCCAAGACATCATTACCTCACAAATGGGTGTCATTTTTTGATCATTTTTTTTTTGTAATTAAGAACTGCTTTTAAACGTGTACACAATGGACGCAATTTTCTTCAAAATTTTATGATATTTCATACTACCTGTGTGTCCTGCTAGGGGCATTATAACATCAGCTATACGACATTTTACCCAAGATTTACACAATTTTGTTTCAGGCAATTTAAAAGCCATTCAATCCCCAAATTTCACATTTTTAATCATGTATATTAAAAGTCTTAACAAGAAAATCACATGATCGATAATTAATAATGTTAACTTATTAATGAATTAATATTAATATTATTTGTTAATTAATTAATATTAATATTATTTATTACATAATTAATATTAATATTGTTTATTACTTGATTAATATTAATATTATTTATCACTTAATTAATATTTATATTATTTATTACTTAATTAAATTATGGTTTCCTGGAATGGCATGCCATTGCATTCAACCTGCTATAAAACTGATATTTTTGTGCAAAACTTGAAATTCACACAGTTAGTTCCTTGGACGATTTTAATATATGAAAAGAATGAAAAATGCATACGTTTATAGTAAAAAGTTTGAACTCATGCATAGACGATTCATATGCGAAAAGAATGAAGAATTCATATTATCATGTGTATATTTTGCTAAATAATTTGCTAAAATGTTGGCGCAGAGCCAAATTTTAATCGTCTAATCATTTCTGCCGCACCATGCACCCTGTAACATTTTCATCTTATACAACATGGGCTATCTCAAGAATTAGATTGTCGTTAATCTCTCCATCATTGGAATGATAATATAGGGAGGCTGGAGAACAATCGAAATTGGACGGATTAATACCGGGATTAGCCTATCAGGGGATTATCCACCCCACGTGCGCAGTAAGCTGGATTATACCTATAAAAGTACTCGGAATTGATTTCAGCCTGTGTAATCAGCAATTCAAACTTCATCAAAATGCAACCAGCGAAAAAGCTCCCATAAAAAGCACACCGAATTGATTTCAATCCTCATGATCAGCAATTTAAACTTAAGCAAAACACACTCTCCTGAATTTGCAACGGATTTTCATTTTTCTTTTTCGGAGTGATGTCTCAGAAAAGTAGGATGCGTGGGCTGGCTCATCCCCAGGGCCCCCAGGAAGAGGTCTGACTCGAAAATTGCGCACTCAGACCATGACATGATCACATCAGAGCGAATTAAACTTTGATGCACTTCTGATGGCTTTGGCTGTGTCGTGGAGCAGCTTAAAAACGTTTTAAGCTCGCTCGAGCGGGTTTATAATGCCGCCGAGATTATGCCGAGCATCTTCTCAGCTTTTCATCTATTCTCCTTTTTTTTTTTTTTTTTTTTTCTTTTTTTTTTCTCTTTTATTCCGCTTTTTTTGCATTCGTTGTTTTTTCGTCTTTTAATTTGATAGTCAACGTCAGACTTGGGTTTTGCATTAGCGGTTGCAGTGAGAAGTTCGATGGGAGCCTGTCTGTGGTGTGCCACAATTGCTCCTTTTGAAAATTTTCCAATTATAAATTCAAATTTTCAGGGTTGCTGTGGCAACCAATTAAGGAACGCGTCGCTTCCAGACTTCCAACGCAACCATGACAACCAAGAAGTCTGACATCTTGAAAGAGGAAGAAAATTTCGAACGCATGCACCATAGCAACCGCGAGGAATCTGATATCTTCAAAGATTTGGAACGCAACCATGGCAACCAAGGAATGTGACTTTCCTGTATTTGGAACGTAACCATGGCATCCGAGGAATGTAACATCTTCAAAGAATTCAAACGCATCCATAGCAACCGAGGAATGTAACATCTTCAAAGATTTCGAACGCAACCATGGCAACCGAGGAATGTGACATCTTCAAAGATTTGGAACGCAACCATAGCAACCGAGGAATGTGATTTTCCTATATTTCGAACGTAACCATGGCATCCGAGGAATGTAACATCTTCAAAGATTTCGAACGCAACCATGGCAACCGAGGAATCCGACATATCCAAGAACGTAACCATGGTAGCCATCTGAGACGTCGAGCGTTGTTACCGTGGCAACCAGCAGACGCGGCGTTCTGAAAGTTCAATAATCAGGCGAAAAAAGATGGCGGCTTCCTGGATGCTCAGACATACACCCTCCCTGGTGGAAAGATTAGTATAAACCAGTATAAAAATTGTAGTGATATCAGTACAAATATACTGATTTTTGGTGATA
>JAQFYZ010004619.1:0-10760 GCA_034695085.1 Cylindroiulus punctatus | reverse complement strand
ATATATCACGTGATGATGTCCAGATTCCGTTATTGATTTTAATGGCAAATATGAGGAGTTTTTCCAACGCCCATTGTTACATGTTGCGCCTTTCGGTTTTGAAAACGCACCATTTGGGAAATTTCATTGTGTTGGAAATACCTGAGAAACTCTGAAAGTCGATTTTTATTCTCAATGGATGAATTTATTTGAAGAAGTGACGTTTTTTCCTCTTCAAATTCAGCGGATGAATAAGAAAACTCCCAGAGAAATTACTTTTTCGCGGTCTTTGCACACGGACATTGAGTCCTATTGAAATCAATGGCAGGAATTGTGGAAGACGCAGAGGTACTCCAGAGGAAAGATTAGCGAATGAAATTTTCCAGGTCCTGTAAAACCGGTTTTCTGGTTGCCACGCAGGGTGATTCATATAAAACTCATGATTATCTTTCGTCCTGTGAAACCGGTTTTTCTGGTTCCACACAGGGTGATTCATATAAAACTCATGATTATCTTTCGTCCATTGCTTGAATAGGAATACAGAAATGTTTCCTTTGTCTATCAAATGATGCTGGAGGGCTTGGAGTTTTTACTGCATGTCACACGGGAGCATTAGGCATTTGTCAACAGATGGTGCAGTTGGAGTTGCAACATGCAGTGTTCATTGTGATTGTTGTTTGATTGTGTCAAGCACCAGGCGCTATTATTGCTGTGTCGTTGTCAGTCAAGCCGCTTGACATCACCAGATTTTTCTTATGGGGTTATCTAAAGGGAGGAGTCTACACTACACGCCCTCCGACTTTAATTGGACGATCTGAAGGAGAATATTATACGCGAAGTCAATGGTATTGACAATGCAACGCTCCAGCGAACAGCCAGAAACATGGATGATGGAACGACGTGTTCAGCTGTGCCTATAGTCGTCCCTGACAAAGGACAGAAAAATACGTCGTCCAGACCAATAGGATACAATTTCCTGTTGGCGATTCGTCCATCCTGTAACATATATCGAGCACAGCAGCCATTTTCCTTTTACTGCTGAAACTCCTGAAACAGTACATCGATAAGCTGAATCTCTCTGATGGGCTGTAAAATGTTTCTAGTTTTTTTGCCGAGACGACTATAGATGCGGATGGAGGTCATTTTCAGCACAACCATTAATGGCAAAGTAATCTCAGAGATATTCTTTACATGTAACACACAAGAACACGTTACTTGTATCCTTCTTGTCCAAGTAAACAAAAGGAAAACCATGAAGTTGATAATGATATGAATCACCTTGTAGTTTCCCTGCATGGGCGCTATTTTGGATTCTGGTGGTTGCAGCGCCTCCTGGTGATGCATTTGCAAACCAAATATGTGAAACAAAATCTTTAACCATTCTACTAAATGACAAATAAAATTTGCAATTCTTGTTATGACGTTAGGACTATGATCTCCATATACACTGTATATGTCAGTACTGTAGGTAAACTTGCACTTTCATGGATTTAGTAAGGCAAATTCAGCCTTCCAAATACTCTCATATCATTCACATATCGTTGATAACATTAAATTTAGAATTGCGTTGAATGCAATGCACATGTAGTTTCTTGAAGTTATTTGCTCAGGTGGGCAAATATTTCATTTCAGTTCTGTTCGTAACTACTCGCACATAGCTTTTGTAACTGCAATAAACTTGTATTAGCATTGGCCTTATAACCCGTAAAAGCAATTTTGCAGAGCTCATATATTTTATGCGGAGCATATTACACTGAACTCATTCTAATTGATAGACGTGCAACTGGAAAGTTCTCCGACTGCATTATTCCCAGAGAAAATAACTACGACTAGGTGCTGCTTTGCATTAATTTTCAATTTTTGATGAATGCAGTACATGCAAATGCAAGCAGGGGCCAGACCCCTATGTCAGCACCAGTCAGCGCTGTCAAGAAACCTGTTAAAAGGTGAAAACCTAGCTCTGTTGCTATTGTGGTAGATTTTATTAGAAATTAGGGTGTATTGATTTACTTATTTTCCACCGCCAAGTGCTTTTTCGGGGAATTACTCGAGCTGCAAACCATAGAAAAGCAGCATAGGGAGTGAAAGGTATTGATTTGCTGTTGCCAATTTATGACAAAATGGGACTTTGATGTGATATGTGCTCACCGAAAATGGATGAGGGTGGATGTGAACGAAGAACTGACATTATTCGTTGTTGGTTTAAGCCGGCTGCAGACGAGCGTTGTTTTACGGTGCGCAAACGCACCGTTGGACGCACGGTGACGCAGCATCCATTATCCAATGCAGACGTGCAGTGGATAAACGTGCGTTTTGCAGACGGATAATTATGGCGCATCTTCTACCAGCCTTCTTTAATGCAAGCGTAAGCTAAGGCGCTTTAGTCTATGGTCTTACAGGACCTGCGTTCTAGCAGAACACCCGCGTCAAGTCAACGACGCTGCTGTACCGCAGTCAGACTGCGGCCGCAGTCCGGCTGACGCACACGTGTGCATGCGGCCATTGACAGTAATGCCTATAGTCGTCCCAAATAATGAGCGGAAAAAATGGCGTCGTTCAGACCATGCAATAGGATGCCATTTCCTGTTTGCGATTCATTTATCCTGGTCGCTGCAAACAGTGCCACTGAGCGGAGGCTGGTGAGAGTGAGGAGCTTAAAGTGGTGCCCACTGCCAGAAAGCGCTTCAGCCAATAAGAGGTCAGCCCTGCAGTGGCTGGCCTAGGATCGCATATGAGGCTTATTGGTCGTTCGTGAGCCCTCTGATCACTGAGGAGTACCGGCAGGGTCGCACGTGCGGGTTGATTGGCTCGTTCATGGCCCCGAGCGTTCAAGGTGTATATGCTATGGTTCCAGATACCGAACTCACGCATGCTTCGTTCACCATGGCAAGTATGGTTCGGGCAGCCATTTTCCTTTCTCCAACTACTGTTGGTTCTGAATAGCCAGGACGAATGTATCGATTAGCCAAATCTCTGTAATTGGCTGTCAAAATTTCCGCTCATTATTTGTGACGACTATAGGACGAACGCACGTCGAAAAAACCCTGCGTCAAAACACCGCCAGCGGCAGCCGGCCTTATGGTGCTGTGTGCCAAACCTTTGTAATTTACATCGACCAGCCTGAAATGTAATATGTGCAGGAGGGCACGGATGCAATAAGGTATCAATTAATGATGTTGTTAGTTAAGACCTAAATTAATGCTGCATCCAAAATACTGATGTCATATTAAAAAAAAAACATAATGATGTTAATTATTGTCAGTTATTTGACCCTGGAGCGTTTCATAGATTTATTCTCGTCACTCACTGGCTTGCTTAGCTTCAATGGCGAGTGTTTCCTAACTGATTAAATACATTTAGCACAATAATCCACTTTGTTGGTGCTTCCGGAGGAAGTCAACTCTTGAATACAGTTATTGGCAGTTGCTGCTGCAGGCATCTTGAGCATGCATCAATATTGACGAATTTGATGCTCACTTTGTACAGTACAGTAAATGCAGGGATTGTTCAGGGTCATGGTAGTCATGGGAAAATCATGAAATGAAATTCAGGTATTGGTTGTTAGTGTTTCCTCCACCGAATGGCATCTGCGTGCTGACATCTATGGGATGGAATAGAATGTAGATTTATGTAATTTGTTACCACATTGAAAGTGATTTTTTCAATTGAATTTTGATAATTTTGTAAAGATATGATAATTTCAAATGAAACAAAATGTTTTAATTCAAAGTTTATATGATAGTAAGTACCTCTGCTATATAAAATGAAGACATTTCGTCTTTGGCCAGATATTCTTTATTTTTCCAACGACAGTAAATCTCTTATATTCCCATTCAGATGGCAGGTGCTGCCATCTATCGCCCATAAAGCAAAATAAAAGGTCAAACATGAAATTATCGTTTTTATTAATATCATATACATTGTCATAAGTTGCCAAGAGCACATCCCAAAAAACGCGAGTCCCTGTTAGTGTTTACAAAAAATTATTTTAATATGTTGATCAGGAAAAAAGAAATTGCATTTGTTAATTTTATGCAGGGTGTCCCCAAAGTCACACCGCACTTTGAATGTGCCTAAAGATACCATGGAATTTGCAAATTACAATAAATCCTGTAGTCGGCTTGTTATTACGTTTTCATGTTTGGAGAAATTGAAGTTTTATCAAACATTTGTAACGTAATCGCATTACGCTATATAAATATTTTTGCATTTGTCAATGTTACACTTGAAATATGTTAAAATTGACATAATCTCTAAATATATTATATGCATTCTACAGGTATATATGGCATATGTAACAATAATGAGAGTTCAAGTAAATTACAGAAATATTTTTTAATACCTTACATTTTTCTACAATCTTTCAAAAGTTATGTTTTAGTTATGTTTTACATCACTGCAGTACGTGGTGTACATCACCATTTAGCATGTATGTTTGCAATAGACATTGCGAAATATAAGGGTGATCGCCTATATTGCAAATATATTAATAATAAATTCTGAAAAAATATACTTATAATATATGTTGCTTTCTGACAATATATTGGAAATATATACACGCTATACCCCCAAACATTTCTAATATATTGTCAGACTATTTTTTTCCATATGGGCAAGACCATGTTTTTCCAGTCCATGCATTTATCGGCTTACACTAATACCTGTACGTATTTCATGGAATAGGATTATAGGGCCCTGGTCTCATTACTTTGAGGATGACCCATGGTAAAGTAGTGCAATGGACAGCTGTTCAGGCATGATAACTGCGTTAAGTCCCCATGCACTCTTAGGCAACTGTAAACATGCCTCTAAAATGTTTTATCGGAAAACCTGTCAACCGAACACGCTTGACCAGTACGTGAACAATTTTCACCATGACTGAAAGCATGTCTGCAGCTGCTGAAATTATCAGTTTTCAAACTTACTAATGCCTTGCTTTCCGACTTTAGCTAACTTTAAAGTGCATCAGACTTTGCAAGTCGTTAATTTCCTAGAAGTTAATTTACACTATCTTGCATCTTTTTTCAAAAAAATTTTCAATGCTGAAAAATCAGCTTGAATTTTCGCTAGCTAGTTGTTGGTATTTTTGATTTCCGGTAAATAATGCTAGCCTTCAATGGGATAGGCCTGGACATTTATGGTTCATTTCAATTAGGTGGAAGCAAACACAGATGTTATTCTGATTGTTTATTTCGTGAGTTATTGCTCCCTACTTAATTTTCTGTAACGTTATTTTCCGATGTTTCCCAGAATAACCCCAGTAGTAAGGTACACCTACATAGCGTAATTCCGCTAGGGGGCGCTGCGGTCGTTTTTTCTCTGGCGTAAATGCCTGAGGCTATGGTGTTTGCTGTTTTGACCACCAGGTGGCACTGCGGCCATTTTTAGCTATTGGGAGTGTGCAACGCCACTGGTGGCGCTGCAGTCAGCCACCTTCATGGCCACGAGAGTAGGATGAAAGCCTCAAATGCAATGGGAAAATTTTCATTTTCCCCAAATAAGCTCGCAAATGCGGGCTAATTATTATTTTAACGGTTTTGACTAACTCTGTGGTACCCAATAATACCCTTGTTGGTATTTAAAGCATTCCGTATTTATTTTTGGGCCACGAGCATGATTTTATCGAACTTCGCCATGTTATTTGATGAAAGTATCCTACTTTCATGGGAGCTTACTCGACTGCCACTAGATGGCGACCCTTTCGCTGCAACCTCCCAATAGTGTAATGCCCGAGGGATTTCTGTTTGGTGTTTTGACCGCCAGGTGACGCTGCGGCCATTTTTAGCTATAGTGTAATGCCTGAGGCATTTGGGTGGTCAAAATACCATACACCATAGCCTCGGGCATTTACGCCAGAGAAAAAACCACAGCAGCACCACCTAGCGGAATTACGCTATGTAGGTATACCTTACTACTAAACCTCCTATCTTGAACCCTTGCAAAATCAAAAATCTGCTGGCCGTTTTGGATTAATCTGATTAACATTTCCAGAAATTTTCCTTTTATTTCTCCAATATGTGTTTTCAACTTATTATTAATCTTCTTTTCTCGCTCATATAAATTTCCTGTGGGCTTTGCCATAATGTAATATTGTTTAATATTAATTTTAACTGGAATTCCTTTAACTTGAAACCCAAGAGGCGCCATTTACGTAGTTTGGGAATGAAATAATAAGTTATATCACACTGAATTCGTTTGAGATGCTGGCATTGGTAATTAAATGCGAAGCAATTGAATTTTCAGAATTGGAAAAGTCAAATATTTCGTTTAGAAATTCTGCAATTACAGTACCAGCCATGATTCACATAATTAAGAAACGCCTGGCAGTTATTATTGTGCACTAGGTGGTTTTTTTTAAAGAAAAAAAAACTATTTTAGCAATATCATTTGTGCATAGAATATTTTATTGAATAGCTTGGTTGTGATGAGAAATTTGACAGGGAAAAATTTAAGGAATGCTTCTGACAGCGAATATTGCTTTGTTTCTAAATGAAAACTAATTCAAACATCAAAACGTCATTCTGTTATCAACATTTTTTATACATTGCTAAGAAATCGCTGGAAACTTTGACGGGCGGCGAAGAAAAATAAAACTCGACTGCTCATCGATTTTATGCCAAAAATGAACATTGCATTTGTTAATCGCTCTGCCACTAAAACTTATGTCGGTGGAGCTAAGTTGAAATATGCTCATGAAAGTGTTGACGTTGGTAAATACTGCTGTATAAAGTGACGTCAACGATGAGAAATGGTACTTCAGGTTTTGCAGCATTAACATTAGTGGTGGGCATTTGCATGTATTAACATACACCGTAGACACTGCAGAAAAAAGGAGTGCACCTATCCAAAACTAACCAAATCTAATTTCTTAAAGGTCCAAATTTGACTTAATTAAGATTACTCCCCTGGGACAACGTCTGTGATGTTGACAGTTTAATCTCTTGGAAGACTGCACTTTCATTTGAGCAATATACACTGTAAACCCTAAAGGTACAAATGCAGTTTTTGTGGTGTACAAATGTACATTTGCACTTCATGTATCATATACATGTACATGTATGTACCCAAGGGGATGCAATGATTTAAATATACCCCTAGTAACACATGTCAAGGGTACACGTGCAATCAACATACTGTATGTACCCATAGGTTGTGTATATAGTTTCAAAACATTTGTACCGCTAAGGTTCAACATTTGTACTTTTTCCGTTTAGTGTAAGTTGTGGGCCTATGTTGACATAAGTGTATATAAAGTTGGATGTTTTACAGCTGTACCCCTGATCTTGGCAATTCACACACATATACGTTACTACACACGTAGTACACTACTTAAACTCACCAACTTGACTGGTCAGTATAAACGATTAATTCCATCAATTCCTTTCATCACAGTCATTAAGGTGTTCTTTGGAACTGGGAAATGGCCCTCTCCTTCCGTTTTCCTTCCTAACTAGAGGTTGACCGAAACATACGATATTTCTGAGGTGAATTAGGCCTTGAGGAATATTTTCCTCCGTGCTGGTAGTCGGCTCTCTCCTCCACTTGGATGAAATGCATCGTGGATAATTCGTGCTGATACATATACTTACATGTATATGACTGTGATGAAAGGAATTGATGGAATTAATCGCACACGTAGTACACGTATGCATTGTAACACTTACGAGCATATTGTGTACATCTAACACCAACTTTTTTTTTATCACTTCTACGCAGGTATACACTTTCATACGCGCATTTTTGATTCTAAGCCTGATTTACCCTAAATTGGCCCATTTCTGCTGGACCTGTTTTGTCCGCATGCGTTCGGCATCTTCATTTTTTCCTTTATCAAATCAACAGTGTTTATTACTTGGGTTTCATTTCCTTTATCTGTAATCTTGGCATTTCTCTCACTTTCTACTCAGATTCATATGCCCGAAGGCCTCGTACGATTTCGTTTCGACTGAAATTTGCCAGTTTTCTGAAAAATGAATATGCGACCGTGGAAATGTACCACTTCGGGCGTTCAATTTCACGTCGAATTTCGAGGAATATGTATTTTGGATCGAAAATGCTCAGTTTTGCAGCGATGAAAAACAAAATCGCTACCATGACGGTATGCCTTCCGTCGGGCATTATCCAGGGGTACCACGGTAGCCCACAGGTGGCAGAGCATACTAAATAATCGAGTGTTCGACGGTGATGATTTGCTACTTTCAATATTTGTCCAACAGATGGCGCCACATGGCCGAGGTGGGTCGGAAAAACCCGCAATTTTTTTTCCTGCTATTCAAACTCAGGATCTCCAGTTTGCTAGACAGGAGCTATAGCCATCCAAGCCACGGCGCCAAGACTATAGGATATGCAAGACAACCTATATGTCATTAAAATTGGTTTGATTAAAATCAACTGCAATAATTTGCAAGTATTGTTGGGTCAAAAACGTCGAGCACTGCTGTGCATGCACAGAGTGCACTGGTTTCTCTATACAGTGGCGCTCGAAAGTTTGTGTCTTCGGAAAACTTAATTACTTTCGATGCAAAATTGAGCTCCTGTAATTCCCGCCGTACCCATCCATTTCTGGAAGCGATAACCGCGCAAACTATACCGGTGCTGCGGCAACGCGTGACTAATGTGGTGTGAGGTGGGTCGTATTTACGACGCTCTGCTATTATTTTAATGGGCCCGGGCTTGATTTCGTCCATTTCATTTGGGCCTCTGCCTCGCTCCCTGCTCCGATAAAACCCCACCAATGCGATTAAATCGCACGTTAGCAGCACGAACGAGCCGTAAAAACGCCAAATGGCCAAATCCGCTCTGGACGCGCGGCTGCGACGCATTTTCGGAGAGATAAACGCACTTTGGCAGCTTCTCATCCACCCGGAGAAGATTCCTCCATGAGAAAAAGCTCGCGCGATAAACCGCTTACGCCACCGAGCTACACGCGCTGCATGTGGTTGCGCTCTAAGGGTGGATACACATCTGAGCACGCACACGAATGAGCCCATCGAGGCATGTTTGTGGGCAGAGCCCACAAACACACATTTCAAACTTACGTGACCATGGTACTATAGTGTTTTTACTCATTGAATGGACTATGACATAGGTTCAGAATAATCAGGAGGGAAAAAACGTTTTTTAACGGTTTCGAATTAATCTTGCCAAGCCTTATGTCAACAATTCTCCCCTCCCCTTCACATCGTGACTGCCTTGTTTACTTTACCATTTCCTGTGTGGGGAAAACCAAATCGGTAAGCGGGATCTCTCTGATTGGCTTTCCCATAGTCAGATGATACTCTATTAAGTGTTTAAAAACATTAAAGACCTTGAAATAAACTCAACCAAACGAAAAGCAAGGCTCAGCAAACCGATCCAGCATGGCCGGCTCAGCGGCATAAATGCGCAGTCGTGCACGCAGAATCTGTAACAAAATGTGTAAACAGAAATCTAGCGGATGCTCCTCGGCAATTTACATAGAAATACAGTAGAACCTGTCTAAGTCAATACTGTAGGAACCGGGCATCACGTATTGGTTTAGACAGGTTGTTGACTTAGGCTGGGACATTAATCAAGCATTGGGATGAACTCGGGACCGGCCGCTGATATTAGGTTATGGAGGTTATAAGTTAAGACAGGTTCTACTGTAGTCAGTTCCAGTGAGTGAGCGTTTTGGTTAAATCTTCCAACATGATTAACCCTACGACATGGGGGTTGCCTATACAGTGTATTTGTTTCTTAATGGTGGGGGATTCTTAACCAGCATCCATTATTTTCCTTTATTTCGCAAAGGTATTTCATGGTCAGATTAGGCCAACTTCAGTTTCATCCTCTCATCAATGGTTCGCAGTTGCGGTCGGTCACTACTAAGCTGTTATTCCCACCATTACTACATAAGAAAATGCAATAGGGGAGCACGTCACATCTGCTCTTTGCCAGATCATGGCAACGTTACCATTAAGCGTAATTGGCAAATAATGGCTTAATGGCGATGCTGCCAGCTTGATGGTTTTGACCGCGGTGTCACCGATTACCCTGCAACAACATCAGCAAGGGTTTATCTTATCCGGGGATTTCTGGACGTGCCATGAGTGTCGAAGCTTAGCGAGACACTGTTCTCATCAATAGTGTTGTTGGCCACGAAATCTAACATCTCAACTACATGTACAATGGTTTTCTTTTACCGGCCGGCGCCCCCTTACACTCTTAATGGAAAAAGTACAAATGTTGAACCTTTAGGGTACAAATGTTTTGAAACTTTATACACACCCAATGGGTACATACGCTGATTGCGCATGTACGTATGAGTCTACATTTGCGATTGCATCCCTTTGGGTACATATACGAAATATGGTTTGCAAATGTACACTTGTACCCGACAAAAACTGCATTTGTACCTTTAGGGGTACACCGTACAGATGATGACCAGAGCCATACATCCATGGTGAAGGTCATTGCCAGACATGGATGTGTGTGTGTATGAGGCTTTAGGGCGCAAGGCCTACAAGGCCTAAATAGTGCCCGAACAGCGACTTAAGGGCCATCATAGGCCGTTTGAAAAAGCTATGCGACTTTGGGGACTCCACTGCACACCATTCAAAATACTTAAAGCAGTAGTTTCGCGTTAATACATAAATAAAAACGTTAAATTTCTCGCCTACCTTGTACAATGTCTCGTCCACGAGTGCACTATTTGCTCTGTTAAGTCGCGAATTACGCCCTTTGTTATTAAACGTTAAAATAAAAACGGGGAAAATTCGCGCTTACATCATCACATGACGCCAAAGGTCCCACTGGCTTTT
>JAQFYZ010004618.1:0-10762 GCA_034695085.1 Cylindroiulus punctatus | reverse complement strand
AATCGCATTTAAAGAGCCTCAAAACTCATAATCTTGCTTCTCAATTTTGAAAATTTTCCGGGGGAGGACCCCCGTACACCCCTCTCCCTTGGGGGTTTTTCCATACCCCCCAAACCCCCCGGTTGGTATGGGGCTCAATCACTCTCCCAAATCCATCTTCCATGTCACGTCACTTGGGGGGGGGGGCGCATGTCTTCTGCCTTGCCTAGGGCACCAAACAGTGTCGAGCCGGCACTGGCGTCAGGGCGAATGCAAGATAATGGTGGAGTTAATTTGTGCAGACACTGTACATGTACAGTACATGTAGTTTGCTGTGCATGAACATACTGTATACAGTACGAATAATGTATATTTGTCGTGTTCCATAAATGGACCTACATGTACAGTACATGTGCACGTAAATGGTCATACATGTATGTCATTGCATATCTACATGTACTGTATATACTGTACATTCAGCCTACATTAGATCTACCTGTAGGGACATGTACATGTACACTGTATATACATATTTTCCTGTATAACCCAATATCTGGTAATGTTCAACTTTTCCACCTGCAGGCATGGTCATCGAAAAACTGGTTGAAAATGTCCAATAATCCAAGCGGTACATTTTGAAATTGCTCATCTTTTGAAGAATTCTTTTTACTGATACTGAAGCATATTCTGTTGAAAATCTGTATTTTGGATCATTGGCATGCACTGGGCTCCGCATAGATCCTTTTGGCTGCCTGCTATTGCATTTCGTATGCTTCTTCGATATAAAAAAGTAATTGACCACGACTTTACAGCGTGCACGCATGCGGTTGCCATAAAAAACGATAAAAAACAAGTGGCATTCAACGATGAATGTATTTTTGATCCTGTGCCGGATTAGCTGGGGGTATTCAGGCGGGCAGCCAAGCGTGGATCGATACGAAAAAACAGGTTGTAAAAGTGCGTGGATTGTGCCCCGACACGCTCCATCAAGAAAATGCACCTCCAACCACCTCTGTATATTTACCTACTTGGGAGCGTGCGCATGTACGTTGCATGGCAAACATACATGTATACATACAGTAAGTGCGTAGTGACCACTGCCAAAAAATATTGAAATGTAATCAAACGGCGATAACAATTATACTGCGAGGAATCCATTCACTGCATTGGGAATTCCAACTAGTCTTTTACTCCACACATCAAGGCTAAATGGCTCATTTATTAGGTATGGCACCCTGGCGTGGCTTTTGCCGTCAAATGTATTGATTTTAAAGATGCCATTTCTTTTAGGGCAATAAGTTAATCAATGGCCGAAAAAAATTGGAAAATTGAGTAAAATGGTCATCAATTGCCAACGTCAATTCCCCCACCCCTTACTTGCATCATCGATCATGTGTTAATCATTTGGCTACCCCAACTCTTTAACTAGTGGATAAGATGCCAGTACATGTACATGTACATTACCTCCATCAGTACAAAGAGCAGAAATCGATCGTTGCAAATAAATTCATTTCTGAAAGCAGTGATCTAACCATCACAAATGGAGCTCAATTTCAAGTTGATGGGTTTTGTTTTTGAAACAAGCAAAATATTCACATTTTTGTATCTGCAACAGAGTAAATACAAAAATCAGCGTAGATCAAGATTTTACCCTTTAAATTTGTGCATTGCTTTTTTGCCGAGTTATTGGCAGGTGATTTCGACACGTTACACTCCCTGTTGTAATTGGGTTCACGAGTGCCTAGTGCCCATTCATTGGTTTCATTGTCAGTCACACCCTGTATGTGAGTTGCGCGCCTATGCGCTTATAAATCTATTCGTCTGCGGCCATTTATATGTTGTTTTTCCTCAATGTTAGCTTCTCGTAACCTCAATGCTGATTTATGCACCAAGTAGCACCTGTTGGTTCCTCATGCCACCATTTTGCGGTTTGTTGGGGAATCTGCGCCGTAATGCAAATTGTAACCCCCTTTGCCACTCTCGCTGTTTCTGCACCCCGTTTTGGGCCGTAAGAGCACCCCACGAATACAATTGGTGAAAACACGGTCACAATGATTTTTCAACATATTCTATATAGCGATGAATTGTTTCTGACCTTCCTCGTGTTCCTTTCGTCGCTATTAAAGTCAACATACCAGTATACAGTATATTGAATCATTCGCGTTGGACGAGCAAATAAACGTATTCAATGGATGAACTCGAAAGCTTTTCGTAGAGCATGGCTCGAAACTAGCTGTACATGTCTGTATACCATAGGTTAAAACTTGACCTGTCTTCAAAATCTCGAGTACTCAGGTTTCGGGGCACACTTCTGATTGTTGCGTACACAGGTACTTCTTGTGTTAAATTTGGTCTTAGCAGCTTCAACTTCCATATTTGGCTCAGACCCCTCATTACAAAAAAGAACAAGGACCAAATTTTGGAAATAGTAGAACTAAAGCTTTTTTATTTCGTATGTACAGGTGCATACAGTATAGTTCACAGTGAGTACGAACAGACGGCGCTGTAAACGTTAAATTCCAAATTACGCCACTAGTGAAGCTCAATCGATGCTAATATTAGCCCAATTTCAAAAATTTCAATTCATAACCGCACGTATACGATATTGCATGCATGGATTTGACTCACCTTCACTTTTGACATTCACATAAACATGGAGCGATGATCTGCCTTAAATTTATGTGCGGGTTTTCGATTAATTACACCTGAAACGTAATATGACATTACAGCTGCACTGCGTATGTTTACAGGGGACCACCGATGATTGATCACCTGGTCTATTTCACTATTATTTAATTAATCCTTTGTAATAAATGGCATCATTTTTTGTCGTTTGCGCCATCACGATATAGACGTTTCAACAGGTTATAAGGTGCATTTCAAGTGGGTCTGGGTATATCAGTGGAAACATGAGACATAAAAAACGAGGGAAAATTAGTAATACATATTGTAATACATTCAAATGTCTTTTTTCAATTTCGGTTGTGATGACCGGTGAATTTTTATTAGTCATTTATTTTATTGTTTGGTTTTTAATGAAAATTCATACCCGTTGAAATTTGGTTTGAACTCTATCCTTTTTATGATTCAAATTGCGTTTAACACAGCGACGTATAATTCATGAAATAAAAACTAGCAACTCTTTTACATTGTTCCTAAATCTGGTCCTCGTAACTCTTAACAGTTACATGTATTTTACAAATTAATTTTTGTAATGATGGTTGGACGTTATGACCACCCTGCAATGTTTTGAAGTTTCGATGGCGTGTACTCCCAGCAGTCGCACCGTTGGATTTCATTTTAAAATTCAGCAGTTTTCGCTCGTTTTTGTTCTCTGCCCTCTAGCTGTCAAGTCTGAAAACAAATTGTTTTTGTGCGTTGTTCTCCGACATAATTTTTTTTTTCGGAATCATTGAAACGTCCGCTATATTTGCGCTAGTGAAGTATATAGTTGCTTGCTCACCTGCAGTGTTCGTGCCAAACGTGCTAACCTGCTTAAACTTTTGTAGGAAAATCTCTAGAATGAAGCAGTCCATTATACAGGTAGATGCGAAATTCACGTCCAGGCAGCGAACAAACAATGCTAGGGGTTCGCACGCGGCACACCAACCCCCCATATAGTCTGGGTGATCCACGATCGTGACAAAATTTGATATATGAGACAGACCAGTTGTGGAAAATCCACTTTGATAAGGCCACACGCACTGACCAGGGGGCCGGACCGGCTTAACCCTTTCCCTAAGACCCCGCTTTGGCACCTTTTGCTAACTTTCGAATGCATTTTATCCATGCTTTTATCGCTTTCATAATCGACAAAAACATGCGATCACGCACGTCTGCAGTCTGCACGGATTTCAGAAATTAATTTTCAGAAATTAGCCCCTTTGTGGAAACAGATGGCAGCAGTATCTCAGGAACTCGTATAAATCAATGTTTAAGTTTTAAACAAAAGGTTTCCTTCATAAGGAAAATTTCATTTGTAACGACTAACGTGTATAAACCACGTCCATCAAAAAGTCGGCTTGGATAACACCTTTAATCGTGCTTTTACAAATAAAAACCTGTCGAGTCCATACCCATATGTAGTTGATACCACCCCCTACAACCGTGGATGTCTGTTATGAAAGGCCTCTATATAAGTCGAAATTTCAATCATTCGAAACAGTAGAAGTTGTATTAATAATTGTAGAAACATGTCTACTGCCTATCTCTTATCAGTTGAATTACATGTACATGTAGTTGCAAACCATACACGACGAAGACCGACGGCACGAAACCTAAAGGTCTTCAAGATCTTCATGTTCTTTTTTTGAAAAAAAAAATGGATCTTTCGCCAACTTGCCCCATAACCATGTCGAAATTTCGTACATCCATGCGTGATGTTCAATGTGCTCAAAACTGCATAAATGTTATTGGAATCGCTCGTAAGTGCCGTAATGTTAATTTTTTTGCGTGATGTTCGATCGTGATTGCACTTTTATTTGAAATCTTCCATCATTTCTGTACTCCCGTATTATCGTATATAAAATATTTTATCACGCTGCAATGGATTTTCCATCAAGCGTGTAAAAGTAAGCAGCGGAAAATTAAAGACACCTGCAGGGGCAACCCCTACAGTCACGCATACCTGCATTTCTTGGCTTCAGGTGCAATTGTTTTTTATTTGGTTTTTTTAAGAGCGGAGGGGGAATCTATTTCTAGTCGCATGATAGCCCGTAAATATAGTTTTTTCCATGTTTAGGTACAGGTACATGTATATATGGCCCATATTATTAATTTTAAGAGTACTTATGCCCATGATGCATACCGAGAATGTTGATGATCAGCATACATGGTTTGATATTTTCATTCAACAGTTATTCTTGTTGCAATGGTTAACACGACAATTTTTACGCATGTAATATGTTAAAATGGGTTGTGTGAGCTGCAAATGACGTTGAAATGAATTTTATTATGAGGATTCCTGCAATATTTATTTGAAAATGCATACTGTAGGAATGAAATTCATTGTTGCTACAAAAATAATAAAACTCGAATTCGCTATACAATTTTGCTAACCGAAACTGTAAAATTTCATTTCAGCAAGCTCCCTTTAAAACTGCTTTTATTTATTTGCACTTTATATTGCATATCATATATCATTTACGTGTATACTGAATGTACAATTGTACATGTAGACACACACAAACACACTTTTAAATTCGGAAAAACTTATTTTTCAGTGACTTTGTAGATTTTCCCATTGTTCTCGTACAGAATAGGTATCCATACATCTCTTTAAATCAGGTAATAAACTAATAGCTTCTTACCTGAGATAAAATTGTTGCTGTCCTAAAGTAGTTTTATGAGTGAAATGCACCTTAATGTACGATGTATGATGACGAAAAAAACTTTGACAAAAAATTGCTTACTTCGAAAATTGAGTTCATTGAAAAGGTAGCTTTCCTATACGCAATTTTAGCTTGACTGTTCAGGTTATTTACTTCTGCATTTCCGGCGATTTTTTATCCTTCTGTTGTAAAGCATATTATAATACCTGGGAATTAATGTGATGGAACCGACGCTGATTTATAGAAGAGACAAGTGCATGTAGAAGTCAATCATATATATAAAATCAAAAACATTCTAAATAATTTAAGGGTTCTTCCATTCATGTATGCACTTAACATGAAATATTTGTTCGTATATACAGGTATACACAACGCAATATATACATGTATATGTACAGTATAACCCTGTCATCCCTGCTTCTCAAGCCTATAGTTAAATTACACAGAATTTGGTAAAAGTTGTTTGCTTTTTGGGATATATGACACTCAATACACAATAAGATTGTTCGTAAATATGCAAAGACGAGGCATTCTGAAGAAAGTGTGCACGGATGCACTGTACTCCTAATACAATTAATAGGTGTTAGAACCATCATGCAATTGCTTATTATAGTCAATCATTTTTATATATGCATGCATGTGATGAATTCCTTACCTGACTTGGTTAAGAAGGTCTTTCTGATAAGGGATTTTTGAGCAATGAATTGGGAAACGCTTCTGTATACCGATGCAATTAAAGGTCTTCAACCTAGTGTTTGTCTTCTAGTTATAGTTTTTACGTCTCACCCTTTTTTTTGGGTTGATTTCCGCTTGTTTATAGTTAAGATTATAGAAAAAAAAAAGAACATGTCATTTTAGCAGATATAGGAGAATTATATTACATCCGTTTTCAACCGTGAGTAGAGATTATGATTAACAAACTTAATTGATGCATGGGGTGGCACGTTTATAACGCTCAAAACATGCAGTTGAAGATTGGTTTATCTTAATGTCCATATAGGAACTGGCCTGTTTGAATGATTTGCAATAATGTTGTAGAGTACTAAGAGTATATAGCCTTTGCAGCACGCAACTACATTAACTCAAACTGGTCATTGTGTACATGTAATTGTACATCTGCAAGTCGAGGCAATTACAATTGTATTATGCCAGCGTTCTTATAAGACGTTAGCATCCTATGTCATTCTACCTTTAATATTGTAGATTAAATGAACAACATTACAGTTACCTCTACTGCCAGTATTTCGGGAAAAAACATTAAATTCAACGTATACGTATTGCATTAATTCAACTCTTCGAATAAATTTCATTTCATCCTCCTTTAGTTCTTTACCTCTCCAACCAAGCCCTCATCAAAACAAAACAAAAAAAATATGTTGCACAAGTACACACAGAGCGAGTCTATTCACCTATGAACTTTATACGTGTATGCTAATAACGTAGTTTTATGTTCTGCCTATTTGTTTTGTTGTTAAAACAGGACATATATCAAATGCGGTTGAAATTGGCGTCAACGTGCGTGTTAACAGCAAGCAGAATTTAAAAACCTTTATGGATAGGTATACTTTTTTATCTACTGCTTAAATGCTACCCGCGAATGTTTTAGCTACTGATGTTCGCTAGAAAATAGTGTGTTGTTGTATTAAATCAACAATATGAAATAGTCATCATCAAATATTGTGTTGAGTTATCATACATTCCTGCTCTTATTACAAATATTGTTTTTTTTTTAAAGATTTATCTTAAGTTATATGAGGGTTAAATGTCGGAAAAATGTATAGCAGAAGAAAAACGTTTTTATGTAGACCTATTTGGTTAACAGGGAGTACCAATAGGCGACGCTGTAACAGCTAGAATCCAAAATGGCCTGTTTGCAGCAAAGGAAAAGCTGTGTTTCCAAATAACCGAGCAATGTTAAGCAGAATTTCATAAGTAAATGAAGTTTTTAAGAGATTTCCACACTAGAAATTTGCACAAGGTTGTTCGCAGCTCGTATTCTCTTCAGAAATTGCGTATAACACTGATTGGCCATTCGGTCACGTGGTATACCAGTGACCATACACAAGGTGTACACTTTACCTTACATGTACAGTATATGTCAATTTCAGTTCTAGCTATTACAGCGCCGTATACGGTCACTAAAAGTGAATGAAATTCATGAAATCACCCATGTTTGTAACGTCCTCACTCTCGTGGCTCACGTTTTTAGCGATCGTGTTTTTTAAATGTAAATATTCGCGACCAACAGCGCATCGGCACGAGAGGCATTGTTACCCTTATTTATATGGACCCCCGATGCATGCACGCTGCATGACGACTATTTATTTGTATTTCCTGTATGTACAGTGTTTGTAAATAGCAAACTAGGCAGAAATGGCATCTTCAAAAAGTGTAGAGCCGGTGTAAATGGTCACAGGGAAATGGCGGCTGGCCAGCCTGTTTTGGAGGAACGTCGGCCATTGTTGTCCGGGTTAATCAAATAAAAGGATGATAAAAGTTCAATAAATAGCAGGAAACGCGGGCTGAAACACACGGAACGCCTCGTGTTTTCACTTTTTTTAGAAAACCAGGAATTCCATTTTGTTAACGCGCATCCACACTATGTCATAGAACAGCGTAATACAACAAATTTGTTATTACATTTTTTGCCCAACTTGTTATATATAGCAAGGTGATATAACATGTTTAAAACATGGATACAAACGCATGGTGTGAATGCTCACTTTGTTTTGAACATTCGTTACATAATGTAAAACCGGGACCAAACTACAGTGTATATTGCATGTATAAGAAGCATTTTATGTACCACAACTTCTAAAGGTATCCTCAGAAAACCAGGCGATGTAGTGAAAATCCGCTGTAAATTTGCTAAGTTAAATGCGTCTCAATGTTTACTCGGATACATACATGTACATCGTTTTAATGGTCCGAATAGAGTAAAGGCCAACACAATTGACCAGTTTGGTTTACTATACGAGCGTATACATGTGCAGCATCATGGTGACCACACTACCTGTCTAAGTTAAATGTATGGTTAGTCAGTATATGATCAGTAACTTGTTCAAAATCGGCATATTATCTTTCATTCCATAGCAGTTGTAGTAATAAAATGGTTAGGGAATTATGCCCTGTCCGCAAAATAATTTTTATCAAAGAATGACATATACTGTACATGTACCAATTATAGTATAGGCTGAAGTATAAATATTCTGTGCACATTTGGAGCGCAGCATGTATAATGCACAGCTTATCTCATATTTTATATTTTCCTGTCACATTTATCCTGTTAATGTTTTTATGTTTAACTTCTTATCAACGACGTAATTTCTTTATTTATAGCTGCCCAACTGCCAGGCAATCACTGCCAGCCTATGAGTAGTTAGGAGAAGTCAACATTCTCAGTTTCTTTGGTACAACGAAGCTTACAGGGAAAATGCTAAAAAAATGTAAGCGGTTTGATACCAGTTTAAGATTCCATAATATACATGTAGATAATATAAGATAATATCACCCTGTCCTAGGTTGAGCATGATATAGTGTAATTTACGATAATCGCTGAAGGATTGTTCGTTTTTGGAAAAAAAAAATTGAATCGATTGAATATCAAAATAATGTGTACATTTGATATTGAAGAGATCAGCGTCACTTTATACGTTCTGGATGCACGTACAGTGTATGTCATTGAATCAGTGCCATCCATTATCCAGACGAAATAATGAATGTTCGAAAGTAATTTTGATTCATTGCTGGTTCGTAAGCTGGCATCATTTGAGTTAATTAAAAGGTGAATTCGGCCGACATTTCTCAAGCCGAAGTGACAGCGCCTGCTCACCTTTTGTCTGTGTATTTTTCGATCATCGATACATCAAATCGGGGAAAAAGTGCTGCATTTTAATAGAAAGATCGTTATCAAAACCAGATGAATTATACTATAGCGCGCTCGCTGACAGGCTGGTGTCACAATGCTGATTCACGTTGGGAACAAAAGGATTTCATAAGCAAGTTGCGCGTTACGTAATTAGAATTGAAATCGTGTCTGCATATAACATCGTTGGAAAAGGGACTGTTTTCGGTTACGAAAAATAAGACCCAGAAAAAAAGGTGAAGGTCCAGGCGGTTCTGACACCAACATCGAGTGGGCCTGCAGTGAATATGCTTATGATAAATTCCTACCCACGTTACAAAAATAAAAACTGCTAATTACAAGGAACACATTTAGAAAAAAGGTATATTTGGTTGTTTTCCCAAAATGTCTGTTTTAATACAAAGTTTTGTAATGGGGTATACATTTATAGCGATCACCTGTTCTGCGGGCACAGGTTAGTTTTGAGGCATGCAATTTTATCATGGATACACTTTTGCCTCATCCGGTAGCATAAACTGAATAATGCGACGCACAGGTAGACAAGTTTTCGTCCAAAGTTAACTCGCGTAACAACACCTGAAAGGTGGTTTTTGCGCGCGCTATTTTAATTATTGGGTGGGGTCGCAACTTCTTTTGACAGACTGTATTTTAACATCGTCACATAAAACAGAAGCTCAACTTCTGCGCTTTGTTTGAAACGTGAATTATTACGGGCTGGTCTACCTAGGGTTAGCTAGCGAGCAAGAACTGCGTTATCTTCTCATGCATCGAATGTTATAAAAACACGTCTCCATTACTTTTTGCATTAAGTCAGTGGAGGGAAAGTAGTCGCTAATTAATCGTCCGGTATACACAAAAAAGCGACGAAAAAATTTACCATTTGAAATTTTCATTTGGCAACATGTTACATACACAAAAAGCGACGAAAGCCTTCCAAAGGAATTCCTGCATCCGCCCCTTAAAGCCAATATCTCATCATCGATTAAAGTCTTTATGGGCGCCCCCTACAACCGAGAATGTGTGGCCCTTATGGATAGGAATGTTTTGTTTCCTCGGAACATGTTACATGCGAGTCTGAATTGCAACTGAGGCGCGCCTTTGGGCTGCTGCTGTTAATTGCCCCCCGGATTCTCGGCTGAAAAGCAACGGATTCGGACCCGAGTAATGGTCAGTTTTTCGCCACATGCGGCCTGTTTACTTTCTGTCAAAGAAACACGACGTTCGGTCAGTTTCTCCCGCAGGGGGTCACCTTCGAGCTGAATAGCTATAGTCGCCAGGTGCAAAGCGACCCATCCCAAATATACTGTATAGCGATTGAGGGAATCTTCGTTAGGGTTAATCGGAGATTGGAGCGATCGGGCATGGCACGTGCTCGTGGCCAACGTAATAATGTATGCGCTATAAACAATGAAACTGATTAATAAAGCCCTCACCACGCCTCATGTCGCGTACATGCTTGAAAATGTACGTGAACTCACTTAATGTTAAACATGTTGCCTTTCCTATTATTAATGGTGGGATCGGTGGTTTTGCCGTCCTAGCGTTTGATTGGCCGTGGCCGTAATTACCATATGGAAGGTCGTTTGTA
>JAQFYZ010004617.1:0-10764 GCA_034695085.1 Cylindroiulus punctatus | reverse complement strand
CGAACTGAAAAGGCACCTTTTGGAACACGTAGACAGAGATGGAAGTCTCTGTCTGCCGACGTCCTAAATTTGGAATATAAATTTAGAATCCCCCCGACCTCTTGCTAAACCCCTAAATCTCCCATAGCTAACAGGCACCAACTGACATTTTTGAACAGCGGCAGTGTGGCCAAATCCCAATGTTGGCTTTCCCCTATAACCTAGTTGCAGAGCATAACATTAAACATGGATATTATTAAGTGGATCATTATAAATGGATAGGGCCTTGAAATTGTAATTCAGTTGCTGTCATGCAATTTGCCACATACATATTTTCACATATATTTTAATAGTGTTGTATTAAAAATGACTACCTGATTGAGCTGTTAGTTGGCATCACTGTTCTGAAAGCGAGATGGCGATGTTCGATGTTCCAAAATCTAAACCATTATTCCGTGAAGTCTGGCCATTTACATTTAGATTTAGCTTGGTACTTGTTTCGTTATCAATTTGTGACCATTTTCACATCCTGTCATTTAGTTGTGGAAGTCATTTTGTTAAGAAATGCAGGATAAAATTAAAAACCACTGGATTCATACCTCAAGAATTGGCCTTTCATTCAGGTGAAATACCGTATATAACTAGCTTCCTTGCTTTAATCTGAAATCTTGCACATGGCATCGTGTAAAAACAGAGGCCGAAAATGACCTGAGAGTACTTATGGGTAATTTTCACTATCTTCATTCTGTCTGAGTTATTGTACAGGGATTTCAAACTTTTATCCTGACTTTACACAGGCTATCCAGCTCCACGCCGCTGCCACAGTTTGGTTCATATGAACGAAAGTAATTTCCATGTTGACATTTTTCATTTCTGTTTAAGTTGAGGATTGAATTAAATTCCTAAACGTTTTTTATTCACAACTAGGTATATTTATATGTGGTGGTTACAATGGTGAATAAATCTTTGCTGACGTTTGACGCCTTAACTTAAATACTTTCAAATAGAAACGTATCATTAACAGGGTTCCTAGGCACACATATATTCATTAAGCCGCAGTTACACCCTTAAGTACATCAATTTCTTCTTCATTATGATGAAATAAACAATTCAGAGTGCACCATTTTCTTTTTTTTCACCCCTAATCAGAACGGGTGCGTGTATGTGCATGGAGGCGTCACTAACGTCCATGAAAACACCCACACTGCAGACATCTGCAAAATCTGATTGAAAGTAATTGTGACTTTGAAGGAAATGTGTTGGGAGGCAATGCTGTTTTATTGGCTTCATCTTCCCTATGTTCCCAGAAATACTCCTCAAAAGACAGAAATTCCAAGCACGTTTTTGGATCGTATCGAGGAAAAGGCAGAATGTGGATAACTTGTATCCGCAATTATGCAAAGTTTGCAATTATTGAATACACAATTTGATATGGTGTTTCAACTGGTGTAAATCAAGTTATTAAATAAACTTTGGCAAAGCTAATCTTATATTTACACATGCCCTACATGTATGTTTCCACGGAGGCTACTTATATGTGTTAATTTGGCGTCCATGGCTGGTAGCTCTTAAAAACTTATTATGCAGAATTTATTTGCCTCGAAAATTTTTCTGCACAATTTTTTTCTTCCAAATATTTTCTGCACAATTTTTTTCTTCCAAATATTTTCTGCACAATTTTTTCCATCCAAATATTTTCTGCACAATATTTTTCGTTAATGGTCGTTTCTGCAGAATTATTTTTGCAAGAAATTTTTCTGCAGAAATTTCATTTTTTTCTGCAGAATTATTTCTGCGAAATTTTTTTCTGCAGAATTTAGCATGTTTTTTTCAATGGGGAGGTTGTTTAGCTTTTCCCCTTATTAGGCAACATAGTGTGGGGGTACTTGAAGAGTATGTAATAAATTTATTTTTCTGTAGGTGTAAGGCTTTAACTCGATTTTGGCAGGACTATATCAGATAAGTAGCTTGGCTTATTTAAAAACGTACAATGGGTTCACCATCGCTCTGGGTTCTCTCTTGAAGTATCTCATAATGTGTTTCTTTAATTGTTTAATTTTTTGTTTTCTCAGCGCTCGTACCTCTTTCGCATATAAACTCTTTAAACTGCCTTATATCTTTTTCTCTATTCTCCTTCAATGTGCAACACTGCTATTGGGAAATGCTTTGGGACCATATAGGGAACTCTTAAAAAGTTCCTGAGCACTACTTGCAATGGTAATTCTCCCGAATCGGAGTCAAAATCTCTCATTTGTTGATATTCGGCCCTGAATGCCGTGTATCTGAAACGAAAATAACGGTAACGAGGGCAGATTTAATGGGGGAAAATCTAAGTTTGAATCCTGTATCAACTAAGGCTGATGAATAGGGATCGAGTGTGATTTCCAAAAGGCTGTATACCGAATACAAATGCATTTCAATATCGCAATTCGTCGGAACATGGGAACATGCGGTAAAGGTAAAATATCGCGAATACGGTGCTAGTATGTTTTCGTTGGTTCTATTTGAATACTTTGCCATACCAAGGTATTACCAGCTGTAATATTCAATGTGCTTTTATAGGATTAAATTTCTCAAATTAATTTTTTATTTAACAAATTAAAATCCTGTCGACTGCGTGTGAGACCGGAAGTTATACGCAGTGGAAAACATGGTAATGAGGTGGACTTGCTCAGAAGGAGATTGCGAATACAGGTGACTATTAGAATAGGTTTAATGCTAAAAACCAAAAGCCGTCTGGGACAGGCAACAATAAATAAGACGCGATTGGGGGCGTAGTTACGCGCAAGGATCGGTATGTGTACCAATTAATTACGTCAAGCGAACGAGCTAAAAGATGGTTGGCGAACAACAATTTAGAAATTAAATAATCACACTAAAATCATTGAACAATCATATAAAATTTTATGCAAACAATCAAACCCAAGGATGGCAACGTGATGTCGAGTCCGAGTATGCCTGTTAGCTGATACCGACGAGGAGATGCAACCATCAGTCACCGTGGTTCGATGCAGGAATAAAGGGGGCAGTTGACCGGAGCACGGGAGCAGTCACGGCAGAACTTTCAGCAGGATGCTAGCGGAAGGCTCAGGGAAATCCATTCAAGGCACAGTGACGTTAAGTCAGACGAAGGGGATGACCGCTTGGGTCGCCGGGGAGATCGCTGAGGAGTATCCGGGCAGCTCGATGACCTTATGTCAAAAAGCAAACAAAAAAGTCTCCGTTGATCAAGGGAGGATAGCTGAATCCGTCAGGAATAGAAAGGTCCCAACTGGTCGAGAAGGGATGGCTGATTTTATGAGATAAAGCGTAGAGACTGGTCCGTGGATGTACGAATGCCTTGGTGAAGAGACAAGAGTCAGACCACTCGGGAGGTAAATTACCGTTTGTGTGGACGATGTTTACTGTCAACCTCGTTCGGCACAGACATCTTGTGAGCGAGGGTTGGAAGCTGAAAGCACATTAGTGTTAAAGACTGGAAGTGCTGCGTCACATTTCAGAAAAAAAAATTAGGCCTAATCTAAGCAGTTGACCTAACAGATAGGTATTCCAATTTGCCAAGTGCACTTTCGGGTAGAGTCACTGGATAAAATATCCTTAAATAATGGAACATCCAAAATACTGGTGTGCAATCAATTCTCCTACTCACTCACTATGCAAGTCCACAGATTCAACATGAAAAAGAATCCTCCAAGGGTGTAAGGCTTTGTGGAATGCCCTAGCTCGAAAATGGAGGACTGGGAAGGGAGAGCATGTTGTCCTCATCAGGTCTGTTGTTCGTCTGTCTCAGCCCACAAAGGAAAATGGCGTACAGGAAGTAAATTAATTGTTCATGACGTCATTAAAATAATAACAATTAAATGTCCGAGCTAAAAGTTTAAGGAAAACGAGTTTTTTAATAGAAAAGACAATTTGCAGGTCAAAGTGGACCTTGTACCCAAGTTGTGAGTAAAAAAGTCCTGGGGCAGTGTAGAAGCATCAGGACTTTGCCCTGGCAGAACGGTAAAAAAATAAAAGTAGACGTCTCAGGGCCGGTAGATCAATTTGGACGGGGTTCGACATAGGCGAACCCAAGGTCTCACACTGCGCCACTTTTCTGTCACCTTTTAAAACGAATTTCCCTATTTCAAGGGATGCTAGTTCGAAATCTAAAATGCAAACTATGCTGGGCCGTTTTTTTTCTAGGTGGCCAGGTTCGGATACTGTAGGACTTATTACTTATAACAGAAAAGAAATTCATATCGCACAATTCAATAAAACAAGTGATATTCCCAACAACAAACTTTATTCATGTGTATAATTTCAAGGATATTAAGCGCTCAATAAAGTATTATAAAAGTCACAATGCTCAAGTGTTAATATGTTGATCAAACACAATTCACGAATTTTTTTATCTTAAACTAAGCAGTTAGAATATTCTGCTTGCAGAGAGTTATCAATGTAAGTATCAGCAAGGCAAGTATATGAATCACTCAGTTAACAAAATCAAAGGGGTAATTCAACAAAATCGTATTTGGGCACTAACTCACAAATTCAAACAATGTTAGATTTAGTAACAACAGGGAGCCGTGGCTGGCCAAAACTTAACTTTGTTTATTAGCATTTTAACATGGTCCCCGGCGCACATCTGTCTTGGGTGACATCTCGGCAGCAAGTGGTTCCAAGATGGCGCCGGGGCCGAAAACAAAATGTCAGCTGACAACTCGTCAGCTGACCAATGTCACCACGTGTTCCGGGTGCACGTGGTGTTTTGGGCCAAAGGGAGGGGGATTCAAAAAGGGGATAAACTTAAAAGCACCTTTTGAACACGTTGACAGAGATGGACATCTCTGTCACGTCCGTCATCCAAATTTAGACTAGAAATTTGGAAGCCCCCCGACCTCTTATAAACCCCTAAACTTCCCATTTCTAACAATTAATTCATTAAATTTCAATAATAAATCAGTTAGGTTCTATCAAATTTGTAGAATTCTATCTAATTTCGTTAAAATTCACTCAAAAATTCGTTAAATTTCACAAAAAATTCGTTAAATGTTACTCAAATTTGTTAATTTTCACTCCAAATATTCGTTAAAACTCACTCAAAAAATTCAACTATAAATTTATGGCTGTGTGATGCTATTAGCTTCTCGGAATTTCACCAAACTTCACCAATTATTTAATATGGCTTCCCAAAATTTGGAAGAGACAGGATTATAAGAAATAGGGGTCTTATCTGACTCTTCTGGGATCGGCAAGGTGGTTTTAGATGGTGTTGATTTTAAAATGTGGTGGAATTTAATCAGGTCCTGATGTCTGTCAACTGGATTGTCAACAGCTTGGCTCGGAACTTTACTCCAAAATCGTTGATATATTTGCTCAGGCGTTAATACAGCTGTGTGGGACCTCTGGGATTTGTGATCAATACCCGTCTTTGAAAATTTTCTAGTTGTTTTGCTCTCTTCTGGGAGCCGTTTTTTTTAATTGCTGTGCTGGATCTTCGCTTCATATGGTAAATCGTCGTTTCACGGCGAAAGTCAAAAAGTTGGGCTGCTTCCTAACAGTCGAAAGTTGATTCCTCTCCTTATAACTTCTGCTGATTTTTCGGTTTCTTTCAGTATGTGACCTTTGGCCGTTGGGGCAGTGTGAAAACATTTAGCATTTTATTGTAGGCATTATTGCTACTCGTTAGGGTGGGAAATACGTCACTTTCTCCCGTTCCTTTCACTTTTCAAACTTGGAAATTTAAGCCTTCTCACTAAAAAAGAAATAACTCGTAAACCACTCGTCTTACAGAAAATGACGAGGTGAGTGGCGATTTCTACTTCTAAGATAATTGTCTTGCGCATCTTTTGAGACTAGTTAGAACCTTCTAGTCCAAATAATAAACTGTCCAGAGAGATCTGCATCTGTATAGTCAATTTTGCCTCAGTCGTTAAGCCTTTCTTTTAAATTTCCGCATTTCACATTGGAAAATTGGATTTTTAGATTCATTTGAGTTTCTACCTCTGCCTTATCATGTTTTCCTTCTAAATTTCGCGATTTTTTTTGCTCCTTTTTAGATGAAATTTGGGGTTTTTATTTTTAATTTTGAGGAATTTGACAAATATCCGTTTTCCATTGGGTTTTCAGCTTCCTTCAACCAAGTTAAATGTGCAGTTGCCTTTTCGAGTTTTTAGTGGGGTTTTCCATAGAATTTGGGTTTTCATTTTCTTTAGTTTTGGGTTGATTCAACACTTAAAAGTTTTTCGTTTACATGAGCGCGAACTTAACTAACATGCAATTTTCATGAGGTAACTTGTTCATGTATATTCAATTTTTATTTTATTCAATTCATTTCACATTTTAATTTAATTCATTTCACAATTTTATTCATCAATTTATTTCATTAATTTCAATGCTTCTGGCTTCTGATCTGGAAGAAAGTCCCAATGACATTTAGATATCTATAGTAGTAATTCAGTCATAAGAGATGTTCTCTTCGTGCCTTGCCTTTTCTTAGAAAGTTGAATGCTTTAAAAGCGAGATTGGATCTCAAGCTCCTACCTTTCCTTCAGAAACATAAGCAGCACGCTACCAATGCGGGGCTTGGGCCCTGGTAGTCAAACGAAAAATTTCTAAGGCTGTGATAACACTAAAAACCTAACACAATGCATCTGAGATCTGAAACTCGCTGTTCATTTGGTTTCTTAAGGGAACACACTTTTGATACCAATCAAACAGCAATTGATTGGACACAATTGATTTCACCAGGCGATCGGTAAAGTAACAGGGCCACCCTGCTGAGTGGTGCCCTAATTGAAATACTAACATGCACATAGCGTATTGTTTGGTGCTGACTGAGGGTTAATGGGTGGGAAACCTAACAGTGGAGGAGGTCTGGTCATCCCCAATTTAACCAAAGTTTGGATAAGTACTTGGGGGACAGTTCCTATGTCCTTTGCCAAGTTGATTGCGTCAGGGTTGCTAAAGATATGATAGTTTTCTCGAAGAAGCAACCCTCGCCTACCATTATCATGGTCGATAATATTGGGATTCTGCAAATCGAACGAGTGTCCATCTTTGGACATCACATGGTTGGCGATGTTCGTAAGAAAATCGCCTCTATTAATCCTAGAGCGGTGGTTCCCCATCCGTTCCCTCAACTTTTTTGTCGTATGTTCCACGTACACTGCACTGCAATCGTTACAGTTGACACGGTATACTACTTTGCACCGGTCCATAGTATAGGTGGGGTCTTTCTTGTTGGGTAGAAACGAAGCTACAGTGCGGTTGCACCTGGGGGCTACTTTTAAATTAAAAGGTTCCAGAAGCCGTTGGATTTTACTGGTGTTCTCTCCCATAGCTGGCAAACTGACCCAAACTTTCCCCGCTTGGTTATTCCCCGCACCAACATCTTTAAATTTAGGAAATTTTGCGTAAGTTAAACATTTAATGAAATGAATGGGGTAATTATTGTCAACTAGCGTTTTAAAAGTCTCCTTAAAGTCTCCGCCCGAGAAGTTAGGGTGATAGCCTGCTTGAACATAGCTGTAGCTAAATTTAGCTTGGTGTGGAGGAGATGGGCTGACTTAAAGTCAAGGCGCCTGCCGCAATTAGTTGGTTTTTTGTAGAACTCGGTTTCTTGTAGAACTCGGTTTCAATGGTAAAGTCATGTTCACTTTGTTTTCCAAAGTGAACTGCAGTCGAGGGTGGAATGAGTTTAAAAGGTCCAAAACTGCATGTTTTTGACTGGCATCGACCACGCACCAAATGTCAGCTACATACCGGCTGTAGAAAAAAGGTTTGTTAGTGTTAGAAAATAACACGGGATTGAATTCTTTTACAATTTCGACACCCCAGCCACCGAAAGAAGATAAACAGAATTAATTTACAGGATTGGTAAAATCCAAAACAGCGAGCACTCTCCCAACACGTCCACACTCGGCTGAAATTTGGATAGAAGAGAAAGATAGCAGATACCCCAACTTTCTCCTCAGCCAAGATCGACTGCACAAAGCAAGGGATGAACGACCTACACAGACTGAGGGAAGATCCAATAAAAAAAGCAGGGCACCCGTTTCCATGGTCCTCAGGAACGACCATGTCATAGGAGCCTCGTTCCATCGACCAGGTGCCTGGCCTAATGCATTCATTGGGAATCATGCATTCCCAACTTTCAACAGTTAGCTTTTGCTGGAACATTTGAAATTATACATTAGGCCTATGGCAATGTTTCACTAACATTTAAATGACCCCGACCTGGTACACATGGAGGGCGCTACACACGCGTCCGCTCCCACCATGGACGAGGCCCTGAACCTGATAACGGCCCTGGGGCGCGCTCGGGCGCCTTCAGGCTACAGATGTCAGGGCTAAAACTAAGAACACATATAACTTTGGAAGTAATGCGAGTACAGCAATGTTTCTTACATTACTGTATGCACAATCATATGCACTTTAAACATGGGTTGGTTCCAACTATGCTGGTCCATTGCATCGGCCAGAAATAGCTAAAAACACGTATGTGCAACCGGAAGTGCGCCTGCTACGATCGAACCACTTTTTTAAACACTTTATTTAATGTGTTCCCATGATTTGAAATCGTGATGTTCCCCACAGGGATACCCGCGGCAGCACTTTCTAAACTTTGGAATGAGTGTAAGTATACAAATTTGCTTACTGGGCCGATGCAAGCTAGGCTAGATTTACGTGACACACTTTAAATCATCCCGCTAGCACGCCAGTAATCGAATTGGCTCCTGCTTGTGCCTCCCCCCACCCCAACACTATGGCTAAACAATAGAGTAGGAAGGGAAAGCCAACACCCGGGGGAAGTAAACAAGAACAGAAAACACTTTGCTGAGGTTGGCCCAAACACTTAAGTGCACATTTGGGCTAAACACTGAATACACTTAATAATTGCATAAAGACATTCTGCAAGAATTTACACATGTCTTCACTATTGTTGGCACTGCACTTCAATGTACGCATGAAGTTCGTCCGTGGGGCCTCGACTTTACACAAAAACAACATCTTTGTCTCTCACTCCTTTGGAAAATCATGTGATTTTAACAGAATAATGGAAATCTTGGCTGCAGACCCTTGAAACATCTCTGGAAGAATGTGAGACCGGGAGTTATACGCAGTGGAAACGTAGTTAATGAGAGAGTTTAAGAATAAAGGTGACTATCTGAATAGGTTCAATGCTCAAGCAGCAGGATGCTCGCGGAAGGCTCAGGGAAATCCATTCAAGGTGCGGTGACGTTAAGTCAGAAGAAGGGGATGACCGCTTGGGTCGCCGAGGGGAGATAGCTGAGGAGTATCCAGGCAGCTCGGTGACCTTAATTTCAAAGGCAAACAGAAAGGTCTCCGTTGACCGAAGAGGGATGGCTGAATCCATCAGGAGTAGGAAGGTCCCAGCTGGTCGAGAAGGGATGGCTGATTTTATCAGACAATGCGAAGAGGCTGGTCCATGGAGGTACGAATGCCTTGGTGAAGAGACAGTCAGACCACTCTGGAGGTAAATTACCATTTGTGTGGACGAAGTTTACTGTCAACCTCGTTCGGTAGAGACATCTTGTGAGCGAGGTTTGGAAGGCCAGAAGCACATAAGTGTTCAAGACTGGAAGTGTTGAGTCATGTTTCACAAAAAAAATGTTAGGCCTGACCTAAGCAGTTGACCTAACGGATAGGCTTTCCAAATTTTTCCAAGTGCACTTTTGGGTAGTTACTGGATAATTATCCTTTCCAAAATGGAATTTCCAAAATGCTAATGTGCCATTAAATATCCTTTTCACTCACTATGCAAGTCCACAGATTTTAGAATGTAACAGAATCCTCCATGGGTGTAAGGCTTACTGGGAATGCCTATGTTCGAAAATGGAGGACTGGAAAAGAATAGCATGTTATCCTGATCAGGTCTGTTGTTCGTCTGTCTGCTCACAAAAAAAATAGCGTACAGGAAGTCAATTAATTGTTTATGACGTCAGCTAAATAAAATAATTAAATATCCAAGCTAAAGCGTACAGGAAGTCAATTAATTGTTTATGACGTCAGCTAAATAAAATAATTAAATATCCAAGCTAAAAGTCAAAGGAAAACGAGTTTTATAATAGAAAAGGCAAGTTGCAAGTCAAAGTGGACCCTGTACCCAAGTTGTAAGTGAAAAGGTCCTGGGGCAGTGTAGCAGCATCAGGACTTTGCCCTGGCTGAACGGTAATAAAAATAAAAATGAAAGTGTCAGGGTCAGTAGGTCAATTTGGCGAGTGGTGACCCGGGTCGTAACCCAAGGTCTCACAAAGAATCAGATCGATTCTGGGTGATTTGCCATTTTGGAGCTTCTTTATTGCATTATTTATCCCCAGAATCCCGTCCATAAATATTTAGAGGGTTTCTGATCAAGTCCAAGAACTCCTTTGAGTGTTTTTCTGCAGACATCTTTCACTTCCCTCCATGCTGACCTGGTGATTTGTTCTGCATTACTCAGCTTCGTTAATATTAACTGGTTGAAATTTTGTTTATGTGTTTTTGAACAGTTTTTTTTTTTTGCATTAATACAAGTTTCACCAAATTCTTGGTTTGCTTTACTCTGGGGGCTTAAAAGGTTTTTTGAGCAGTTTTGCAAATTCAATGAATGAGATATACAACTTATGCAAATCATACTGAATGTATCTCGGTCTAAATGATCTTAAAGTGGTGGGCAAGCAGTAGGATTGGAGGCAGGAGACATTAAACACATCAACAATTGCTTCCCTAGTAACCAGAAAGTGTTGGCCCAACATTGCATTCATGTTGGCATGCCAACCTAAACTCGTTGGCCCAACA
>JAQFYZ010004616.1:0-10766 GCA_034695085.1 Cylindroiulus punctatus | reverse complement strand
CACTTTTCCTAGCACCAGCGGATTGAACGTTATTTTGAGAGGCCCAGATATCTGGTCCACCCTGTATATATATATATTATTATTATTATTAGCCGTTCAGTCGTTGCTGACTCTCGGAGACTTCATAAGCCAACATTCTCTATTTCGTTCTGTCAAGCACAGCTTCTTTCAGCTGTGCAATGGTCATATTGGTGTCGGCTTTGATGGTATCAAGCCATCGTTTTCGCTGCCTTCCTCTTCTACTGGTGCCACTGACCATGCTCAGCATCACCTCCTGTTCCAATGCCTGTGCACGCATAACATGCCCAAAGTATGTCAGGCGCAGTCTTCTAGTGATCCTGCCTTCCAATGAAGCTCCAGGTTTGATGCGTGCGAGTACAGCCTGGATAGTGACCTTATCAGTCCAAGGTATTCAAAGTAACTTTCTCTAATACCAAAGTTCAAAAGGATCCACTGTTTTCCTGTCGGCTTTCTTCATAGTCCAGCTTTCACACCCATATGTAGCTATGGAGAATGCTATATCCCTGACGAGTCTGCACTTGGTGGCGAGGCTAATACTCTTGCACTTCCAGAGTTTTGTCATGCCGATCATTGCATTGCGGCCCAGTGCTATTCTCCATGTGATTTCCTTGGTGGACTCGCAGGTATGGGATATTGTGGATCCAAGAAAAATGAAATCCTGGACTCACTCGATTTCGGCATTATCGATCTTGAAGTTAGCTGTGCCAGTCTCAGCTGTTTGCATGACCTTTGTCTTGCCGATGTTGAAGTGTAATCCCAGCAGTTCACTTTCTTCTTTGATTTTGATGATAAGGTGGTGTAGGTCTTTGCCACTTTCTGCCATTAAGGTTGTATCATCTGCATAGCGAAGGTTGTTTATAATGCGTCCACTAATTTTCACTCCGATATCAGACTTGTCAAGTGTAGGGCGTGTTGGACTGCTGCTGTAATTTCTATCTTGGACAGCATTTCTTCTGCAGAAAGCTGCTAGTAACTGCAATGGAAGTATTCGGTATGATGGCCTCTGCAGCAATCACGTTCTGAAGAATACTTAGATGTGCTTCCTTCGTTGTGGTTAGATTTTTAGTCTTTAAAAATCCGATTCGATCCAGGCGTTCTCAAGCCAATCCAATTCTGGCTTGAAGTGGTAGTTGCAGTTAACTCACTTGATAAATTTACTGAATTACTATTTGCTAGTTTTTCAAAGTATTTTTCACTTTACTTGAGTTTATCAGAACACTGGATTTACAACAAAGAAAAATGAGAGAGCCGAGGACGCACGTCCACACTCTTCAAAGTATCAGGAAAGAAGGAAGTACAATGGGTTTCTCAAGCACAAGCATGGTCTTAGACACCCCCCTTTTTCCCTTCAGCAAAGGGGTGTACCCCTTTGCTGACTTGCCCTGACTTGCCTTCAAATTCCCCTCTCTTTAGAGCGCCCTCTGGCACCTGGGGTGGCTAAGTAGGGCAGACACTGGTTAGGTGTCTTTCACTTGGAGGCGCTGGTTCCTTACATCGAGATTGGTGGGAACCAGCACTCATTTGAATTTCATGATCACTTGGCACAATACCTAATGCAGCGTCCACCAACCTGGTGATCGCACACATAAAACCCAACATCAAGCTCGGCCCTTCTGAAGATAATTTCTGAGTAGAGATTAAATTGAAAAGGGGAGAGGGTACAACCTTTTCTCACGCCTTAACCAATCTTAAACAACTCAGGTGTCACCATAAATGGTTCGTACTGCTGCCTCTTGATTGGTGTACAATGATCGAACATGTATATATTATCAAGATGTTAGGTTAGGTTAGGTTAGGTTAGAAGTGAGTGAGCAAAATTTGTAAACATTAGGATCATGTGCCATTAGTAAGCTGACGACCAGAACATCGATGCGGATACAATAACAAATTACTTATGTACCTAACATTTTCATATAATGTACATACAAATACCAAGGGGAAGTCCAGGGGGCACCAGCCCCCTGGGCGCCATGCCTTGGCATGGCGGGGGGGGGAAGAGGGTCGAGGGGGTGGGTGCTTGTGACCACCCCCTCGCAGGGGGCGTAGAATGCGGAGCCCCCAGTAAGACAAGTTTCAAAAAATTTTAATTTTCTACCCGTTTTTGCGGCGACGTCATCAGCAGATCGGGAACCACAGCATCGACGTCATCAGTAGATCGGGGAAGAACGGCGGCGACGTCATCAGCAGATCGAAGATGAACGGCGGCGACGTCATCAGCAGATCGGGAACAACAGCGTCGATGTCATCAGCAGATCAGGGACGAATAGCTTTGACGCTATCAGCGGATCGGGGACGAACGGCAGCGACGTCATCAGCGGATCGGGGAAGAACGGCGGCGACGTCATCAGCAGATCGGTAACCACAGCATCGACGTCATCAGTAGATCGGGGAAGAACGGCGGCGACGTCATCAGCAGATCGGGAACCACAGCATCGACGTCATCAGTAGATCGGGGACGAATAGCAGCGACACTATCAGCGGATCGGGAACAACAGCGGCGACGTCATCAGCAGATCGGGAACCCCAGCGGCGACGTCATCAGTAGATCGGGGACGAATAGCAGCGACGCTCTCAGCGGATCGGGAACAACGGCAGCGACGTCTTCAGCAGATCGGGGACGAGTAGCTTTGACGCTATCAGCGGATCGGGAACAACAACGTCAATGTCAATAGCAGATCAGGGACGAATAGCTTTGACGCTATCAGCGGATCGGGGACGAACGGCGGCGACGTCATCAGCGGATCGGGGACGAAAGGCGGCGACGTCATCAGCGGATCGGGGACGAACGGCGGCGACGTCATCAGCGGATCGGGGACGAACGGCGGCGACGTCATCAGTGGATCGGGAACCACAGCGTCGACATCAACAGCAGATCGGGGACGAATAGCGACGACGCTATCAGCAGATCAGGGATGAACTGCGGTGACGTCATCAGCAGATCGGGGACGAATAGCAACGACGCTATCAGCGGATCGGGGACGAACGGCGGCGACGTCATCAGCAGATCGGGGACGAACATCAGCGAAACAGCACAATAGTGGCCCGCTACCCGAAAGCAGGGTGAGCCAGACGCAATGCTGTCATAAGTGGAGGCGACGAACGACAGTCAGAGACCAATATTTCCGACGACAGCAGCAGGAAAGAGACGACTGGTATCGGCATAGCCGCCCGCACAACAGCCGATGGCGAGTGGTATTTCATAGGAGGCCGAGTGCATCACCGTCGCAAAGATAGTTTCAGAATTGGCGCAGGGTCACCGGAAGAATGTACGGAGTTTGGAGGGTTGGATATGACCAAGCGAAAAAGCAGTCAGAGACGAATGTCCGAGCAATCGAAATCGCCGAGGGGCAGGCTGAAAAATAACAAGTTCAAGCAGGGGCTGAAAACTGACCGGAAAAGCAAAAATGACGAGCCGCTAATTAATGGTGAAGAAAGGCACACAGAGCAAATGTCAACGATAACGAAAAAATGACGAGCACGGCGAAAAAGACGTAAAAAATGACGACGAAAATGACGAGGGAAGAAAAAATCAGCGCGAGCGACAAGAAGCTAACCGGCGATTAGAGTAATGAACGGTCCAGAATGGAAGATACCCGCAGACGAAAACCGACTAAACGAGCAGTCACCACGACACAGCGAAACGCGTCCGAACGTCAGCAAGCAGCGATGATCCATAGCTTTCTAAATCCCGAGCAGCACGAAAGTAGCCCAACAACAGATGACAGATGCGACATTCCCGAATAATCAAGTCGAAAAAAAGAAAATCGAAGCAAAGCAAAACTTCTGCGAAGCGGCGACGAAAGTTGAGCAATGGTTGGAATGTCCAGCCATTATTCGGCGGCAAGGCCACATTCCAGTCCGAAAGTCGGGTACAAAGCCAGGCAAAAAAAGGTCAAAAAAGTGCCAAAGTCATGACGAAAAAAAAATGTCGACATTTCGAACACAGAAGTTAAACTCACGGTGGATACAAGAAAAAGATGGCGTTATTTCTCGAGTACAGGCATTTTTCCCATCAGCAAAAATTCACAGCAAATGGTCAAAATCAGTGACAAAATATGTGGGAAAGGCCCGCACCTCCACCATGTCACGGTTTAACACCGGAGTCAGGCCACAAAAGTCAGGTCAGAGCCAGGGGTGCAGCAACAAGACACAGCCTTTATTCTGGCATAATGAATACTTGCATAATTACAACGATTTCCGACACGGCCAAGCGACAAAAAGAAATGCCCGCGTTGCACTTAGGACCCTGCGTCCCCACGAACATTGACCCCAGGGTAGGAACCCCGACACGAGGCAACCGCCTCCATTGGGCCCCACACCTCAATTCCCGAATCTAGAGCTTTTTTCCTCCCAAGTTAACACTTGTGGGCCCCAGGTGGCGCTCATACAACATTCCTAGGCACCCAGGGCATGGCATACCAGGTCGGCCTTGACCTTCCTCGACGTCACCCTTGACACCTTGCAGGCACTCTAATCACTCTGCCACCAGTCTAAAGATACTTGGGCATGTTAATTTTCGACCTGATTCCTAGCTTGTATTCCTATGGCTTCCCTTGCAGGCACTCTAACCACTCTGCTACCAGTCTAAAGATACTTAAACATGTTAATTTTCGACCTGATTCCTAACTTATATTGATTCAATGTTTACAAATGTTTTACATCAGTGAGGCATGTAGTAGTCCATTATGAAATATATTCTGTCTTATTTTGACAACGATCAGGTTAGTTTTCCCCACAAAAAAGGACCAATATTCCATTTGGTTCTTTTTTTCACGGAAAAAGGACGTCCTATTTCACAATAAAAAGAACCAATACTCAACATGGTCTTTTTTAATGGGAAAAAAACGTCCATATTTCCAATAAGAAGGCCCAATACTCAGTTTGGTCGTTTTTTATGAGAAAAGGACGTCCTTTTTGGGTCTGAGGACGTCATTTGAAAAAAGAGAACGTCATAGAGACCATTTAAGGACGTCTATATTTGGTCCGTGTGCTACTTGGGACATGTACATTACTTAGGCCTAACCTGTGTGTTCTACCAGTTATGAGTGAAACGAAAGAATAAACTGGGGTCTCAAAATGGACCAATGTAACCCGAAATCCCGATTGCAGGTCATCTTGACAACATTTTCGCCGGTCAAGGAAATCATGCCAGCCATGGTTTTTGGCTATATACATGTACATGTATGCTGGTTTTCTTAATTCAGAAGACCTAATAAGTGTTCACAACAATATGCCAGCCAGTGTCAGCTCCATGTTTAGTGTAAGCGTGAGCTTTTTGGACCAGTGTCCCCAACTGTATTGGCACATGAATTGCACCAACCGTAAGTTGCCACCATAAGTTAGAACATAAGTTGACCACCTAAGGAACTGAAGGAACTGATCAACATAGGAAGGTGGTCAACCTATAGATAGGAGGCTTGGACTAAGCCAGGATTTTAATTACGTGTGCTGTAAGTATGTACATTATACAGCAATCATTCATTACACAGCAATCATTAATTACTTAGGGTCGTGACTTAGCTTATGGAAATGTTCATTATACACTACCAGCATTGTATGGGTGCCAAATATTTATTACAGCAAATTTAAACACAGAAATTTCTACCGGACATGCTGGTTTTCTTTATTCAGAAGACCTAATCAGCGTACACTGCAAATGCCAGTGTCATCTCCATGTTCAATGTGGACGTGGGCTTTTTGGACCCATGTCCTCACTGTTGAGGTAATTAAACGATTCCTTCAATCCAGGCATAAAAACGTTGCTCTGGTTAATAATTCTGTTTTCTCTAATATGTTCAATTTCAGTTGCAGATAGGGAGAATGCTCCCTTACTCACGTTCATATATCTGATGATAATTTCTCCTCCAGGAGAACACGGAACAGCTTGATTTTCGAAGAATAATCCATGCATCAGTTCACAAATTCATGTTCCCAATGATGAGAACGATCCTAAGCTTCCTTGGTAAAGGGCAGAATCAAAACCATTTGATTCTGCAATGTTTCAATAACAAGATGACTGGTTTCAACCAACTTGTTTTCAATAAACACAATGTTTCAGGATGAAACGAACATTTAATGAAGTTGATTTAAAAACACACTTGGGTTTCATCCCATTACAATTAACAAAGAACAAAGGGAATACATAAGCCAAATGGACATAGGTCCTTCAGCATTGCAATCCCCAGGGCTAGTGAGGAGGCTGGGGGCTCACAAACAGGGCATCAAGAAAAATTGAAGTAAGTCCTCGTGTCTTGCTTTGATTTGGCCGTGCCTTCCTATCTCCTTCCTATCCTTAGATGTAGCAGAAGGGAAACATCCTCCTGATTGGCCAGAATTGGGGTGCTGTGAGACATAGGCGTATGTGGGTCACTGCATGGGACTTGGAGTAGGTGAAGACCTTCTACCTCTTCCCTCCAGGTTCCCCATGGCATGGGACAGGGAGTTGGAACACCAACCTCCACTAGGTGGCGCTGATAGCCTGGCATGGTTTAATGCAGCTATCAGCGCTCTATTCTTACTGGAAATAGAGAGAACATTGCAGTAAACATATATGCAATGTTGTACGTAGATAAATGACACCGTATAGAGGTGCGCTTACATGATTTTAGCGCGCTCAAATAACTTGCAAATTGCCAGTAAAGCCTATAGTGGCGTACATTTCGAACATGTATGTACGCTTCTCAAAGACTAATACACTTTAGCAAAAGACAGTGACATTTAAGAAACATGAAAACCATTGAATAACAGTGGGGAAAGATGGATCACAATAAGTAAATAGCGCGATACATGAAATAAGGTCATGCGCTATAAACAACTAGGCCAAAGGCCTCTATTGAGCGTTCAAGTACGATTTGAACGCTCCCCATCAATGCTAAAGAAACGAATTCGATCGTAATTAAGTTTCCCACTTTGGTAATAACAAAACATGAACAATATTCAATGCTGTCACTCGGCCACTCCGTTGGAGAGGCGAAGAAGAGCCATCTAGGCAGCAATCGTCGTGTTAATCCTTTATTTAACAAATCAAAACCAAAAACAATCAAATGGCTCCAGCCCCCGAACAGCATAACTTTCATTAACAACAATCCAAGGAAACGGGAAAACTGGGGTCGGGGCGTGGCAGGGCTGCAAACCAGAAGCTCCGGTCTCATCCGACCAGTCTCCTTCTCTTCCCAGGCCAGACTGCCTTTCTCAGCGGCGTCGCTCCCCCTCGTGGTCGCCATGGTTATGGCGTCGGACGCACCTGAATACAGGGTGGGTACCACCCACCATGACAAAACATTGTATAGCCACATTTTTTTTATAAGAGATATTTCATTGTATGATGCCATGCCATTTTTATTTTATTTTTCACGCCAAAACTGGCTATAGGCAAGGCAAGGCAAGGCTCGAAAAGAACATTTTCTTTTTTGGGAATTTTATTCCATGCAGCAGTGATCGCAACTGTCAGTTCCTGTGTTGACAAAAACTCTTTCATCTCTGTACACGTCTCAAGTAAATCAATGGACCTCATCTTTAGCAGTGGCTGGGAGTATCGTAATTGATGTAACAAAGAGACTCAGCCAATTTTATTCTGTACAGCACGAATTTTCTATAACTTAACATCTTCATCAGGTGCTCCTTTTTAATTAACATTAAACAAATTAATACATTGCACGCGTGAGCGTACTGATACATGCCAGTACGCCAACCATACAAATCAAGAACCAAACTGGTGTTAGAACTGATATAAAATCGTGAGCAAAGCTCTTACATCTTTCAATTAGGCAATACATTATCAAAAAACGACCATATGGTTAATTGCCTTAACAAGCTGTTAGACCATATTTTTAAATGCAGAATATACAAGCAAAAAGATGCCCATATTTGCTGTGAACAAAGCAGCAAACAGACGAAAAACGATATTCTAGCAAAAGGTTAGAGGGCGCTAATCTAACATCAAAGTGTGAAATTTTCAAAATTGAGAAATCCCGCTGCCCTTAATGGCGCTTTTCCCCGCCAAATTTGACATTTTTAAATTTTTTAAATTCTAACTGTATGATATTCCATGTTTTGCGGCCCTATCGTACCTAGTCCGTCGTTCCACATGCCCTATTGGAGTAACGAACTGCGAATCCTGGGATAAATTACTTGAAGATGGGATGTAACATTCCTTATCCATGCATTTTTGCATGGTTTTTGGGCGCGCGCCTGTAACTCTGTGGAATTGTGTGCTGACGGGTAATGGTAGATGCACATGTTTTTTGCTTGTTTTCACAATTTTTGTCATAGTTATGTTGTAGTTTTGTCCTGTGTCACTGGTGTTAAGTTGTTTTTTAGTATTACAGCTGTTCTTGGGAATTCTTGCAATTTTTGGTGGAGTTGGCAACTTGTATTTGACTTCATCAGGGGTACCTGCCAATACTTTTGAAGTAACCGAGGGGTACTTGATTGGGGAAGCTTTTTTATACGATTATTTCGGAATTCCCTGTACTGTGTCAGTAGTAGTCAGTGTAGTAGGAGGCCTATTCATACCTAACTTTACTAAGGTCGGAACTAAAACTGGGGGTACGGTTCCTAAGTCCTTCGCTAAATTAATTGCCTTACTGTTACTGAAAATATGAAAGTTTTCTTTCAGTACCAGTCCCTTTTTTCCCCTGTCCTTATTGATAACTTTTGGATTGCTTAGACTAAAGGAATGGCCGTCATGTGACATGACATGGTTGACCATAGAATTTTGCAAATAATCCCCGCTGTTTATGTGAGTCCTATGGTTGATCATCCTTTCCTTTAACTTCATGGTAGTGTGCCTGATATACACTGCCTCACAGTCGTTGCAGTGCAACTGGTAAACAACTTTGTGTTTATCCAGGGTACGAGTCGGGTCTTTTTTGCTGGGGAGGAATGAAGTTACTGTCCTGTTACACTTAGTTAAAAGGTTCTAATAACCTTTGCATTTTGCTGGTGGTTTCGCCCATAGCAGGAAGGCTCACCCATACTTTGTTTTCCTGATTGTTTTCCTCTGTTTTTTTGCGAGTCCTTGGAAATTTTACAGAATTTAGGCAATTTTTAATAACAAATTTCGGATAGTTGTTTTCTACGAGGGTTCTAAATGTTTCACTAATGATGCGTTTTTGAGAATTTAGGTTTAAAGTCAGTTGCACTGCCTGCTTAAACATAGCAGTGGCAACGTTCCGTTTTGTGTGAACTAAATGGGCAGATTTAAAATCTAGATGTCTACCACAATTGGTCGGCTTCTTGTAGAACTCTGTCTCTATCCTACCATTGCTCATTCGAATTACATTAACATTTAAAAAAGGAAGCGCGTTGTTCACCTCGTTTTCCATGGTGAACCGCAATCTTGGATGGAAAGAGTTCAAAAGATCCAAGAGTGCGTGTTTTTGGCTAGTTTTGACAATGCACCAAATGTCGTCCACGTACCTTTTATAAAACATAGGTTTAGTGGCTTAATTCAGTAATTTGGCTTCGTCGTACTCAAGCACAAGGTTGGCAATAATGGCAGATATAGGCGAACCCATCACCATGCTAAAGGTCTGCCGGTCAGCAGGTACCCCCGATGAAGTCAAATACAAGTTGCCAACTCCACCAAAAATTGCAAGAATTCCCAAGAAAAGCTGTAGTACTAAATATAATATATATAAAAAACATTTTTAAAAACCATGCTTAGTACTAAATGCACTAAAACGTTAAAAATAATTTGGATGAAAACAAAAAATGAGGTAACAACAAGATGGAAACATATAAAATGCACTAAAACATTAAAAACAAGAGCTTCAATGTATCTAACTTCAATTAAATATTGCCATTGAAAGATAGGACTAAAAGCATGGTGTGCTCATAGAAAATTTAGTACAACCCTGGCTACCTGACACAGGATTACCTGACAAAAAGCTTCCTTGCATGGACAGAGGTGATCATGCAAGCATTCAAAACAATTGCACATTTAGGAAATTGGTTACATCTCTGCATCTCATGCACAATAATGCACTGAATTCAATATAAGGCAGAAATTCAAAATGCCAGGTGTTACTTAATTGTACTCTAAAGCCCGTACCATGGACTAGTCTCGGAGCACGAGCAACGACTCAAGTATCAATCTGATTGGGTAGAAACAGTACAAAATGGTCAAGTATGGTACAAATCGAAGCGGTGATACGGGTATAAGTAACTGTATTGTACTTGCTATGAGCGCACCATGCTTTCAGTCCTATCTTTTAATGGCAATATTTAATTGAAGTTAGATACAATGAAGCTCTTGTTTTTAATTTTGTAGTGCATTTTAATTGTTTCCATCTTGTTACCTCATTTTTTGTTTTTATCCAAATTATTTTTTAAGTTTTAGTGCATTTAGTACTAAGCATGGTTTTTAAAAATGTTTTTTTTTTATATATTATATTATTTTAATCGTTTTAGTCATCACTTCCTAGAAGGCAAAGTCGACCTCACATGATCTAATGCTTTATTGTGCTATAGAATGCAGAAAGTGTGACATGCCCACAAGTGCTGTCACAGGAGTCCATTGCAGTAGTGTTACAGAAGGAATATGAAGTAGAACAAGCAATCCCCATTTGGAAAGGAACAAGTTAATTGGCAATTACAATAGGTTTGCTATGCCCATTGAGTAAAACCAAGAGGTGATAGAACTGGGTCAAATGTGCTGACCAATAGCAGGGTGTCTACCAACCCCAAAAGGTCACGAAAGTCCCCGAAAAGTCCCGAAATGCGAAAAAGGTCACCAAAAGTTA
>JAQFYZ010004615.1:0-10767 GCA_034695085.1 Cylindroiulus punctatus | reverse complement strand
TCGCTGTTTTTCGTGCTGATCTGCAATATATAGACAGAGACGAGTAGGAAAAGCCGAAAACCCGAACATTTTAGCACAAATTTTGTTTTTCCACTTTTAAAATTTCAAGGGTATATATAGCGTTTGTGTTTTTTCCGGAAATGGTGGAAATTACACCATCCTTTTCGTGGTGTTTTCGTATTTCAAGTGAAAATGCACCCAAATACGAGTACAGAAAGCCAAAAACGCGAGGATTTTAGCGAAATCTAGGGGCTTTTGCGAGCAAAACTATGTTTTTACATTGCAGAACAAAACAATTGACAATTCTACTTATTTCTTTAAATTGTGGAAACTTTAGCATAGTTTTCGCTGTTTTTCGATTTGATCTGCAAAATATAGACAAATACGAGTTGGAAAAGCCGAAAACCCGAACATATTTGCTTTTGTGTTTTTTCAGGAAATGGTGGAGATTACACTATTCTTTTCGTGGTTATTCTTATTGCAAGTGAATATGAATGCACGCAGCCAAACACGCAATGATTTTCTCACCATAAAGGGACATTAAAGAGCAACACCATGTGTGCAATAATTGGCATATTTCTTGAAATTGTGGAAATTTGAGCATCGCATTGCATTTTGCATTGGCATTTGGGTGCCAGTTACGGGGTTAAAATTCCCCCCTAGCGCGTCGTTTTCGATCTTTTTTCGTGTTGGACATAAAATTGTACCCAAATGCGAATATATGATGTCAAAAACCCAATGATTATTGTCAAATTGTATCGTTTTTAAGCGAAAAAACGATCCCATACAATGTGTATGACATTTAGGTACCAATTTCAAGAGAAATATTTCACCCTAGCGCGATTGTACCGATAAACCGATTTGTACCTTCACGTAAAGTCAATGTATGGCTGAAGAAACGCGTCTTCATAATCGACTTTACATGTTTAATGTTAATTTATTCCAAAAAAATAAATTGAACTGCATTAGAAGAATGTATGAGTAAAACACAATGATGCACTGTATAATATAAAAATCAATCGTTACCATTGTGATGTCAATAATCGCTTGATTGCTGAAGGTCATGGAACGTCGATGTTGTGTGCAATTAGAATGCCAGAAGAACTGCCAGCTTGTGCAGACCAAATTTGAACTTGTATTCAAATGGTCGTCATGGATTGCGATGCAAATTCCGCCGATTCATAGTCCTTGAAAGCTTTTCAGCAAGAGTGTTCTTAACATTATAAAAACTACGGCGCTTTTGCTTAAGAGCTAATGTGTGGAGTGTAGCTCGTTGATGTACAGCAGTTGTTTACACCAACGCAAACCCAATGCGACCAATACTATTTTTCCCGCTATTTTTTAACACCGAATTTTGGTGCGTGTATACAGGTATAAGAAGCGAATTTTCTTTTCCAAATCAACGCTATTATTCCTTAGATTGGTTGCCAACATAATAACATTCGTACACAAGTGCTTGCTTGGTTAATAACCGGATAAGAGACGCTTTGCCATACTGATTTGCCTACGCTTGATTACATCAACTTTCAACTTTCTTGTTCCCAGGAGTAAATAACATGCTGCAGTTTTAAGGAAATAAACTGCAATGCATTGAAACATACCACAGGTTTGGGGACGTTAAAATACATGTATTTTGTCATCATCTATTAGGGGGAATGTGGTTGGCCAAACTGAAGTCATCATTGGGTTTTGGATCAAAATCCATCATTTTCTATCCAGCTTCACCAAATTCTTCATTACTGACTTATTTATGCACAGGTTTTATTTGGTTAATGCGTGAGTACGTCGATTAGGAGGTGGGTCTTCAAATTATGACAGAATGTTGGAGGAGGAAATCCAGAAAAAAATGTGATCACATATTGTATTTAAATGTTATCTTTTCAGATGGAAACTGCAGTGGTGTTCAAATACACCACATTGAAGTGCAATTAAAAACGGGGCGTTGCGATAGTCGGAAATTCGGCCTCAGTAATCCGTAGTAGTTTTTGGGGCTTATGAAACATCAAACTGTCAATATGTCAAACATCAATATGTCACGTTCACTGTAAATTTCGTTCCTTACAATGTGTTGCATATCTAGCAAAATGTTCTGCTGAGTTGCTTTAGGGACATTGGCGATAGGAATTTGCACCTTTGACCTCTGATCTCCAGAACTGACCGAAGTTATGCTTTTCAAGTTTGGTGGTTAGAGTTGTTAAATGTTAAAAATGTTTGGTGGTTAGAGAAGATGTGAAATTAAACCCTTCATGTAGTTAAAAGCAAAAAAATGTCCACACCGTGTGTGCTTTAGTTATTTTCTCCACCCTCTGCATGTCAGTTCAATGATGACACTGACAATTTGCGACCATGAATCTTTTGAAAACGGTGCGTAGAAGATGAACCAACTTGCAGAGCCAAAGTCAGCTTTCATGGACATGTACTGTACATGTAGGCCTATGAGAAGTAATCCCACCTACTATGAAATTTGTTGCTCCACCTAAAGGGTTGCTGAATTGGAATTCCCGATGAGCGGTTGAATTTCCCACTTGGCTCACCTGGAAAGGGAAAATATCGATCGGAAAGCAGTAGCGCTAAAATCCATGAATGAAAACACTTCCAGACGAAGCAGGCGTGAACATTGCACCTGACTTGGTCTGATTTATGGAATCCCAAAGGGAACCGATTTCGTCCCATATTTCACGCGTCTCGTACGTGGAAATGCCGTACGCCTTCCCAGAATCCGTTCATTTGCAGTGACATAAATTTAAGCTATATTATAATATGCTTTCAATGCACCTTAAGCACGTCTCCCGGCCTATAAATCAAGTTACGGCCACCATCGTATAATGCGATGGATATACATCATGGATATGACTGAATTTTGAAAATTTGACTCCCATATGTTCGAATATTACAGCACGCATAAGGATGATGCATGACAAATTCATGAAAATTTGGGTTAGGAGGTCGTTCACGTATTGTGTTATCACAAAATGTGATTTTCAGGCATTTTTGGATCCCTATCCCCCAGTCATCATCTTCAGATGATGATCAACAAAACAAAAGAAAGATGCGCTTCGATATGACCTCATCACGCTTCTGGCTGGTATAACTGTTCAAAATAACGTAGACTGATGTTAACATTATGATTAAGTGCAATTATTATACAAATTTGAGCAAAGATGATGACTTTATTCGACGCATCTTTTAGAAAAAAAAGTCACTGAAACCGCATTTTTGGGAAAAAACTGGACGAAAAATGGTTTTTATTCAAATTTTATGAAAGAAAATGAGGACGTCATATTTGGCTGGTCCGTCTTCGCTGTCATCATTGGTCATCATTTGACCAACTTCCCTCACCCTAAGATGATGATGACATAAAATTCGACATCATCCAGTTTGCAAAAAGTGCAAACTGTTAGTTATGATGTCATTACTTATTGGGTCCCAAATCAGGTAGCAATATTTAAGAATATGTCGCACGATTTCAGCAATGAGCTTATATTCTTTATACTTTATTTACTCTAGACTAGATTGTCAAATCCATCGTTTTGGTATAATTCTGATCACGTTATAGTCAATGGTGATGTCAAAGTAGGTTCAAAATGGCGAATGCTGACACAGAGGAAGGTGGTCTGAAAACACCAATTTTGCTGATGAGATGACCTTAACGTTTCAGCTCGCAAATGAAGTCACCCATCCCATGTTTTGGCTTGTGGTTTCCAGACAACACGTTTTCATGGTGGAAGAACCTCTGCAAGGGCGTAATTTGACTGGCAATATTCTAAATCAACTTTGTACTTTAATTATCCCTCAGCTTTCGACCTCAAGTCCGATCTCGAGCCAGTGATCAGTATGACGATTTCTGCAAGTTCTTTGTTGCTGCCTGGCCGGCTTTGATCAGATTCTGCATTATCAGGAGGAATAAAAATGTCAAGATTTATGCGGGGAAGGCCAGGGTCCCCTGCCAGGCTGCCAGCAAACCCCCGAAAAAATGACCGAAATAAAAAAATGGCAGCAGCACAATGGCGGCCTTGAACCAGGAGCTCGTCTAACAGCGGTCTATCCACCTAGGCGATGCAACAGGAAAGAGCAGAGCGACTTTGGCCATGAACCGAAGATGACTTCCACATCTTCAGCAGCAGCAGGAGGAGGAGGAGGGTGACCGGTGGCGCCATCTAGCGACCGCAAAAGGAAACTCGCAATCGCTCTAATAAAAAAGGAAAATTTCCCCCATAAAATCGTTATTGGCTAATTTTATTCCCCTAAAACCGAGTAAAACAAAATTCCCTGGTTTTGACTCGCGTGTGCAGCTACCTTAACTCGCCGAGCTAATCACGAAAATTCGTTGGTAATTGAAAGTTCGAAAAAAAAGTGAAATTTAGTGACTATTGGGGCTCCATTTCTCGTAAACCCCATCAATACATTAGTCGGGTTTTCGACTGAAAGGGTTCCGCCCGATTCGCGTATCCAGCTGAAATTATTGCCGGCTTTTTTGCTGCACGTACGTGATTTTCCAGCCTGCCTTCGCCTTTTTTGCAATGGCTTAAAAGTTATTAAAAACATTCTGAAAACATGCAGCCGTTCTTGGAAATGTCACTGCTTCGTGATATTGGCGGTTTTTTCTGCAAGAAACCCGCCAAAGTGGTGATATAGCTATTTTCTTCCATCCACGTATGGAACAGGGCCTGGACTTAGATGGCGCTGCATGTCACAGTATGCTGTATGTACCTCTGCTGTATATGTCTGTTCTGTGAGCATTCATACAGCGCCCTCTAGCACCTTGCACAGGTCACGATAACCGACTTAATTCCTAAAAGATTTTCGCTATCAGTATACTGAATGCTTTCTAATAACTTCACATTTAAAAATGTCTTCAGCACACGTACACCAGATGGCGCTCAAATGTCTTGTACTGCAAATGGCAAACTTCGATGTATGAACTACAGCTAATCTGCTTTAGACACGTTTAATTTTTGAAAATAGTGAATATTTAGGGGCCCTAACATATGTAGCAAGGCTATGTCATTTGTTTGAGAAAGTTATGATATTCACCAAATTATGGATGAAGAGTGATAGAAGTTTGGATTGTGTCACAACAATATTATTTCTACGCAAATAACAAAAAAAACTTTTACTCATACATTAAAGTTCTGCAGCAGGAATTCATTCACATGAGACAATTGTTCAAACATCCTAATTTTCTCCTGAGTGCAATCAATCACAAATTTGGCTTCAAAAATTGTACTTCAGAGTAGCACCAGCTCTACCAAATGTGCATAAAATAGTTATATTTTAACCCAAATTGTTACGAATACAAGAATTACACCTGTCCTAGCTGGTGAAAATGATCCTTTTGTGTATATAATCTGATCCAGTCAATTTAAAATGATTTTCTTTATTCAGATGCCCATTAGCCAGGCAATCACTGCCAGCCTGTGCGCAGTTAAGAGAAATCCACAATATCGCAGTATCCATAGTGGTGCAGGGTCTAATCTGTAGCACAGTTGAAAATTTAACATTGTAGGTAAGGGGTTTGCTTTCCTAAAGCCCCTTAATGCAACCCAATGCATTCATTTCTATGCATTTTTAAAGAAATGCCCCGCTTCGTTGTGTAGTCTAGCTTCACCTCACAGCACACTTTAGTTCTGCAAGCCAACCTTTTAGTTACTTATTTCAATGTCAAAGGTATGACATAAAAATGACGCCACCAGGGGTCCCCAATGCCCAATATCCTCTGACTACTTGAGCCCGATTAAGACCGTCCTAAACGCTCCATTATGTTGCCTTTTTAAAGCGATTCGTTAAACGTCCTTCACACAACCGTTGGTCGTATTTCATTGCACAATGCCTTTGTTTCTTGATAGTAATGTTCCAAATGTCATCTTTTATCGTTGGGTTGTTCCAAATGTTTATGATAAATTGGTAAAACACACAGTCAGTGTTATTCTCTTATTTCCTGCTGATGCTTCGTGTGGCGCAATGCATTTTAGACCAGTGATTGTGCTCCAGGAGACGTGGTGTCTACTTTGATAAAATGTTTAAAAATACACTAGCGTTTTTGCCCATTAATTAAGAATTAATTCCCAGCGATTAAGCGTCTCTTGCGCCAATATCATTGCTGGAGTCACCACTTTATGCACTTTTTCAATGACCCTTTAATGTTAATTTATCATTACGGTCGCTTATCCATTACGCATGCCAGTTCTTGATATGCAATAAACTCTGCGATCAAACAAGATAAAGCACCATTAAAACGAGTTTTTATGCATGAAATTAAGCTATATGCATGTAAAATGGGTTATATCACGTACATGCCTCAAGCGCACAAACAGGGCAATTAGAAAAAACTACCGTGTTTCCCCGAAGATAAGACCTACCCCGAACAAATAAGACTTAGCATGATTTTTCATGCTTGGGGTATGGTTTAAGCTTTTAAGGGAACAATGAGTTGACCCCCAGACAGGATGACTTCCTGAGCTGGAAATCATCATTTCGTCATTTGTTGACAAGAAAGATATTGATTTTTGTACATAAAGAAAAAAAATCAGATATCCCCCGAAAATAAGACCTAGTGCCCAATTTGGAGCGTAAAAGAATATAAGATCCGGTCTTATATTCGGGAAAACAAGGGAGTTAGTATCAGCTGTTTTTACTACCAGATATCAGTTAATAAACCCACCATTGCACAATGCCACTTTAACAGAAGGGAATAGGCATCGACCAAAAAACACACCCACAGGTGGCGTTTGAACCGCACAACCCTTTAGTTGTATGGGGAAATGCACAATGTATAGTATGTTTTACAATTTTTACCACACCGTGTTTTGTTGTGTGAAAGAATTCGACTTTGAACGGAATTCAAACATTCGTAATGATGCGTATAAGGGATACTGTTAGTGTGTTACAGATGCATAGTGGACAAACGTCCTACTTGATAAATGACCATCTCCATCTACTGTCTCTAGGAATTTTTTTTAAATTGAGCACTTAAGAGAATTGCATGCAAAGAGGGTAGAAATGCAGGACAGCTAGAATACAATCATCGATTGATATTAAAGTAGAATTGCTCCCTAATACTCAAACACATTTTATGGCGAAACTTTGAAAAGAAGTGAGGATGAGGACTGTTTCTTTGTACAAGTGCATTTGGCAATGAACGCGAAAATAGGTAATAATTTAACAACACTCCAATAGTGTTATTTCCCAAAAATACGTCTGCGTGAATCATAACGCAATCTAACAACTTGAATATATTGCCAGTTCTCAGAATCTCCTCGCGAAGAATTTCGTATAAAACAACAGCCTTACCATCATTTGTTATTCTCGTTTATGCTCGAAACGCTTTAATCATAGTAAGTAATATAATGCCTGATAACCTAATTTATTGATTTTTTTTCTTGAAAAACAGCCTTGTTTTCGAACGAATGTAATAATATACGCCCAACATCAAATAAACTATTTCCAGTCAATAACTTATGTGAAAATATATCGAGAGCGAATATCAATGCTCGTTAAAACTTCAATTAAATAGTTTTTGTAACTTATTCAGAATTTTGGTTGAAAAACTGTCATTCCAGCCAGAAAATAATCACTATATGTGTATTTTGACAAGCTCCTAAACGGACGTTCTTTAATGCAAGCTTAAAACACATTGAACCGTGTTATTTTCTGTTATTTTACATCTTTCTTTTGTCTTAAGACAACATGAGTGGATCAAAATAGCTCGGTGAACCTCAATTGCCTAATTTAAGATGTTTGTTGTCTGCTCCCTGCAACCCGTCCAAAATTACATAATATGTCTGGCTAAAAACAGGTGGTGGTCAAAGGCTACATTATGTCTGCGTTAATAAACAAGGGGTTAAGTCCAAAATTACATTCAATTACCTTTGCCTTTATCTATATTTAAGCGTGTCAGTGAAATCTTTTTCATTTGTCAAACAGCTCTGGTCGAGCTTCTCAGAAATCTGATGGAAATTTGGCAAATAATGGTCTGCCCAAGCTATAGAAAAGCCCTGCCAGCACCAATGAGGGCCATGAGCCTAAAAGACTGCGTTCAGGCCTTAGGAAATTTCCGAAAATAATTAAAGGGATACGAGGAGCACTTCCCAGAAACTGTCCGAAAGAATTCAAAAATGATAACAATGAAGAAAAATGGTCGCTCATAAACAGTCTGCGAAAGAAGGCTTTTTTGTCTGCATTTTCGTGAAGGGATACAACGAGGAAAATGGCCGAAAAAACCTGGACTTCCAGAAACCGAAAAAAAATCTGATAAAATCAATCAGTGTAATTGACAGAGAGGAAAAGACATAAACGTGATCAATAAAGACAACGACTAATGGCGCGATAGAGCAGTTGTCGTTAACTTGGTTTAGGCTACTAGAGATTAACTTAATCGGAGTTAAAAATTTGTTTTCATATTTTCAAGAATTCAGTTTAGTCCCATTCATCGTAATGCCAAGCCTGTTTAAACTGTTTGCATGCTATTTGCAGCTACTTTAAATATACTCATACTATGTCAAATATACTCAACTCATGGAAATGTATATAAGCTTAAAACAGAATTACGTGTATGGCTTATTTAAATAGAGGTACTTGAAAGCCTGCGGGTATTCAACATGGACTCGCTTAACTTTAGTATTGTACCCGGAAAGAATAATTTTCTATACATGTAAATGCAGATAACACCAATGATTTGTTTAAACTAAGCAAACGCGTATATTCAGACGTCAACCATATGACAAGTAGACGTAGAATTAAAATAACCCTTGTTTACCTCAATATGCAAATAAAAAAGCTAACACGTACTCGTAAACATGACGAAAATGCATATTTTTATGGCAAGACTTCATGTTTGGAGAAGCCTGGCTCTTAATCGGCTGTTGACGTTTTCCAATAAATTTCTCAGTTGTGATTGATATCTACGTTTCGCTAAACACCAACTTCAAAATATTTATATTTTCTCGTTAGAGTAACATCGCCATTCAACCATGGCAGCAAAGTCTAAACTTGTTTGTCGAAACCATTGCCGAATTTAATCCGTCTATTTACATGTGTACATACATGAAACTTCTTGTTTCGATGTATTTTATTTCGGTTTCATTTCAATTTATTATTATTTAGTTCACATTGTTATTTTAATTTATTTCCCCTAGTCAGGCAAGTAAACAAGCTCGTAACGGAAGAAGGTATGGTATAAGTTTATACGGTATGGATTACCTCTAAATAATTAATGTTCATGATAATTAATCCGTATTAAATATGCGCACGATATGATGGCTTTGTGAAGATGAAATGAATTCGGGGAGAATTTATTACCATACCTGGTATAAATATTATAGTTTAATCCGATAAAATTGAGGGAATTTAGTGCGCTTATAAATCGTAAAAAAAGCTTTACACAGAATTAGAGTAGGTCTAGAACAGTGCTTTTTAATAAATTAGGAAAAACGCTCAATATTTAGTTGTTCGGAGAAACGAGTGATGAAGTATCAGATTTTTATGGAAAAAGTTTTCAATAATTCAATTTTGGCTAGGAAGCAGATGCCATTACATTAAAAGCGCAAAACTGGACAATTAGGTCGTCATATGACAGTATTGTACAGTATTGTTCCCGTAATGAACTTTAATTTCTGTAAGTTGCTCTCAGATTTTTTGCGGTCATTTTTCCAATCAAATTAATACGAGTCCGTATCATATGCTCGTAGTAATCTTCTTCCAAATCCAGGTGTATTTTATGTAAATGCAATTTGAGTTCCAGTTTCCTTCTATTATTTTTAAAGACTAGGTGAATCCCATTACATTGATTTAATAAATGGAATAGTCAAACTTGAATATCGGTATAAACTGCAGGACATTGATTATTAGTACTTAAAACACCGGTTATAATTAGCATATACCCTGCATTGTGCAGCGTTACCCTAATCTCCTGAAGCTCAAGCAAGTATATTGAACTTGTATATACATGTACATGTACTAAACGAGCAATTTCCTATAGTGATTAAACCCATATCCTGAATTGTTATAAAAAGTTGGGTGTACGCCTACGACTAATTTCTTTCATTACTCCCACGTTTACATTTTAAAAAATTAACTGGATAACAACACCTCTGATGCAGCGACTGCTTGCTCAAGAAATCACATGAGAGGATAGACCACATTTAGTCATCACATACCATGCTGATTAAAAATCAGCTTTTAAAAACAGATTAAAAACAGAAGGCCCACAAAAATGTGGGCTCAAGTTCATCACTTTTGATCTACTTTGCACTAAGATTTCGCCTCTCCCCATCATTCAGTTTCACCAAGGTAGGATCTGACTATACGGTCATTTTTGAGTCATTCGTCCTAAACTGGTTAGTCCTGACTGGGGATCGGCTCGGAAAAAACGAATAAATCCCTTAAATTTCATCATTTTTGATCTGGATTGTACACAAATCTAACCGCCACTTTCAAATCTTTAAGTTTTCTGACTCGACACCATCTTGAGAGTCGTCACTGCCCATTCTGTCAGCGGAGCATCTCGGAAAACCCGAAAAAATATCTCAATTGATAAAATCATTGCATTTTGACACTTTATAGAAATGTGGGCTCAACTTCATCCTTTTTGATCAGGTTTGTAAAAAATGTTGGCCTCCCCTCCCCCTCACCCCCTCCATCTTCAGTTTCCACCGAGGTAGGCACTGACTCGACGGCCATCTTGAGAGTCGTAACTGCCCATTCTGATAGCGGAGCATCTAGGAAAACCCCAACAAATATCTTAACTGATTGATAAAATCATTGCATTTT
>JAQFYZ010004614.1:0-10774 GCA_034695085.1 Cylindroiulus punctatus | reverse complement strand
ATTTTTTCTGCAGAATTTTTTGGGTCCCAATTTTTTCTGCAGAAATTTTTTGGGAGCGAATTTTTTCTGCAGAAAATAATGCCCAGAAAATTTTCTGCAGAAAAAGCATTCATTTCTGCAGAATTATTTCGGGTTCATTTTTTTCTGCAGAATTCTGCATGACTTTTTCACATGGGCATGTTCAACTGACATCTCGTGACATTGGTCTTGTTCAACTGACATCTCGTGACATTGGTCGTGTTCAACTGACATCTCATGTCATTGGTCGTGTTCAACTGACATCTCGTGACATTGGTCGTGTTCAACTGACATCTCACGACATTGGTCGTGTTCAACTGACATCTCGTGACATTGGTCGTGTTCGACTGACATCTCACGACATTGGTCATGTTCAACTGACATCTCGTGACATTGGTCGTGTTCAACTGACATCTCATGACATTGGTCGTGTTCAACTGACATCTCATGACATTGGTCGTGTTCGACTGACATCTCATGACATTGGTCTTGTTCAACTGACATCTCATGACATTGGTCATGTTCAACTGACATCTCATGACATTGGTCATGTTCAACTGACATCTCATGACATTGGTCGTGTTCGACTGACATCTCATGACATTGGTCATGTTCAACTGACATCTCGTGACATTGGTCGTGTTCAACTGACATCTCATGACATTGGTCATGTTCAACTGACATCTCATGACATTGGTCATGTTCAACTGACATCCCATGATTAAGGACATCTAATGATCAACAGACATTAGTTGAACCAGTCACTGTTGATTTTATGATCATTGCTTGAAACACCACTTGTGACATTGACATTGTGACAGCTTGATAACTGAAGATGACCAGTGTTGACATTGTTGAATGAAAGTTGTTGATGACATGATCAGTGGATTGATAACTGAAGATGACCAGTGTTGACATTGTTGAATGAAAGTTGTTGATGACATGATCAATGGATTGATAACCACAGTTGATGATCAACAGACATGAGTTGAACCAGTCATGTGTCATTGCACATGTTGATTGTATCACTAAGTGACACTGCTTGATATGGCCACTTCAAGGTTGATATCTGAAGATGACCAGTACTGACATTGCGGAAGGAAAGTTGTTGATCACAGTGATGTATTAATGATCAATGGATTGACAACCACCCACAGTTGATGTGTTTGATGTGCAATCTGTGCTGACTTGATCATGGTTGGTGACCACAGCTGGTCAGCAGACACTTCATGATCAGGTTTAATTTGTTGAACCGAGATGCATCAGTTGCACATGAACTGCTCACGATGCATTTCTGATCAATTTCCATGTGATCACCTTGCACACTTCCGTACTGAGGATGACCAGCTTTAGGAGCGATGCTAAGCTGGCATGATCATAGTGGTAGCCAAAGATGGTCAGCAGACACCATGATCATACCAAGCAGTGGTGAACCGTGTTTGATCAGTAATGTGATTTATCATGCTGAATTTATGATCAACATGTTTGTGATCACATTGCAATTGATAGTGCATTCACTTCTTGAACCAGTTTTAGGAGCAATTGCAATCTGACTTGATCGTGGTTGGGTACCTCAGATGGTCAGCAGGCACTTTGTGATAACACCGAGCAGTTATGTGTTAAACAGTTTGATCACTAACTACCCAATCAAGGTGCAGATGCTCAGCTGGGCATTAGATCAACAAGTGTGCTTGGGGAGTAGATTCATGATCCCTCAAGATTCTGCAGCAATTGATAACCATGGATGGCCACGTACCCAGACCTTCGAGGGCCTTCGTGGTCTTTGGGGTCGACAGGCAATCATCAACAAACAGTTCATTTTGGCTCACATTGCACATTCCGATGGCTTACGCCGGGGCACCTTAATTCCGAATTCAGCTGGAAATGCAATAATATTCGGGGCGAAGAAGTGAAAGAAGGCTCGCTCGTTCTCATTCTCTCCAATAAAAACAGAAATAGTGTACACATTGTACGGATGAAATGTTGCCAGTTTATGTGTTCGAGGCAAGCCAGAGGATGGTGATATTGATTTTTATCAACTCCGTCGCTCTCGCTGCACTCCTAGCAAAGATACGTCTCCGCCGTGTAGCGTGGGGCTATTGCGAGATGTAGTACGGTGCGCCCAGACAGCGGTGTAGGCACCTTATACTACTGTACAGGGTCCCTGCCAATCAAAAGAAACTCCTGGCCTTATTTTACATTTTCAATAATGTTTCCTCTTCGCTTTACGCAGCCAGTGTTTCGCTTTGTTGGTTCGGCTTCCTTTTCGCATTGCCAGAATAAAATTTGCATCAAATTTAGAAGATGTACCTATTTCTGGTGAACGGAAGGGCTTTGTCCCTACCCTCCTATCATCTTGCTTGACCTTCAGGAACCGGTTTTGAAGGACGAGATAAGAGGGACAAAGGAAGAGCTGGCTGATTGGTGAGAGGAAGAGGTAGGGGTCCAATCAGTTGGTGTGACCTTCAGGAACAGGTTTTAGGGAGGAAGATAAGGGGGACAAGAAGTGCTGCCTGATTGGTGTTGGTGGTTTTGGGGCTTAAGGGCGCAGTGTTTGAAAGGCAAAATAGATGCCTGGCAAAGGGGATCTACGCTCGTCTGTCCTTTCAATATGCCACACACTGTAGGATCCATACACTCGTTACGGTCTTATCGCATACTTGAGCGGGTTTTCGGGGCTTAGTTCGTAGGCTCAAGGATTAACAACTCGGGCCGCGTAGATGTTGCTTATCGACCGTTGCAACCGGAATCAGTTTTTCAGCATGGGCGCGCAATGCGAATGAATTTAGATTGCACGCGGAAAGTGAAGCCTCGCCGACTGCTATCGCCACCACAGCTCTTCAATTCAAGAATGGTTCTTGAAAAGGCTCCTTCGTGGACTAGCCTTGTTTCCGATAATGCGTAGATTGTTTACCGTGAATTCGGAGTCGGGGGACCTAAAATGGCGGTCGAAATGTAACGCGTCGTAAAGCCCGCATTTGCAATCCATTTCCGACATCGATTTGCTGCGGTAATCGCACGAGAAATTGGATGGCATCCACTATTGCCACACTGGAGTGACAACAACTGTGATCAAAACGTTTATCTTTGGGAAAGGGTAAAAAAGAATAGGACCACTTTGAAAAAAGCCTCGTCATTTGAAAAGTTTAGGGTGCTGCACACTTAGGATAAAACTACTGCATCCGACAAAAATTTAAGCAGAAAAGAACCGTGGCTCCGCACTTCGGGATGATGTGCAATACGAGGCGAAAAGTGAAACTGCGCTGTGATGGAAGATGGATATTGTCTGATTTTGGGATGTGTTGTAGGTTTCGCGCATCTTTCGTCCGCGACTTCCCTAAGTGCTTCCCTAAGCGCTGCTCGTAGGAAGTTGGGATGAGGTATATGGTAGTGCATCATCTGCGCGAACACAACCTCCATCTTTGCATCTTTGGGAGCAGCGACACCTGGCGTTCACCCGGGACTAATCCCTACCAGACCACGAGCACGGAATCAAATCCGGACTCCGTAGAGCGAGGCCGTATCGCATCCGCGCATTCAAAGAGGCCTACTTAGATGTTTATTGATCGAAATTTGCAGCATCTTGACAAAACGCACCGCGCGTAATCTCCCCCATTAAAACGGCCTGCAGAGCAAACCGCAGCCGGGCGACTATAGGTGGCGCAGGAAACTCAAGAGAAAGGGAAAAACCCAGGCAGGACAAATTAAATGTTGATATAGGGAAGGATAAAACAAGGATGTGGAGACAATGACAAAAGACAAAGGACACCCGCAGGCACTTTCCTACAGGAAAACACCATCCTCTGACGCATACATTAATTTCAGTTATCAAAACTCACCAACTTGACTGGTCATTGTAAACTATTAATTCCATCAATTCCGTTCTCATACTCTCTGACCCTCTCATACCCGTCTGACTCATTCTCCTTTTTTTCCCTGAAGATTTACCCCCACCAAGAGTGGATTATACCCGTCCACCTTGGGACACTTCTTTGACCTCTACTGCCAGCTTGCCACTCCCAAGGGAGTCCAAAACCGGTTATGCCTTCAATGGACTTAGCTCCTCAGCTGAAATAGCCAAATTTTGTTTAAATATTAACCTTCGTCACTAGCAGTCATTGAATCAGAAACAGGTCCCTTTCCTACAGCGGGAAGCATACAGGGTGTTGCAGGCTGACTCATCGTGCAATCTGTCATCTCAGAAACTACTTAAGATGTATCGGTGCAGCCGTTCTCAAGATCTGGCTTTTGCTGGCAGATCCCGCTAAGGACCTGGAACCTGCGGGGTGTCTAGGAAACTGTTTGAGTTAGCCGGTTGTGCCGCTAAGATCATTTTATAGACCTGTAAGCACACAGGGTGTCTCGGAAACTGCTTGAGATAGCCGGTTGTGCCGATAAGAACATTTTAAAGACCTGGAGCATGCAGGGTGTCTCGGAGACTTCTTCGGAGTCGGCGGATTGCGGTGTGCCGATATGACCGTGTTAAGGACCTGGAGCCTACGGGGTGTATGGGAAACTGCTTGAGATAGCCGGTTGTGCCGATATGACCATGTTAAGGACCTGGAACCTACCGGGTGTCTGGGAAACTGCTTGAGATAGCCGGTTGTGCCGATATGACCGTGTTAAGGACCTGGAACCTGTGGGGTGTCTCGGAAACTGCTTGAGATAGCGGGGTGTGCCGATAGGACCATGTTAAGGACCTGGAGCATGCAGGGCGTCTCGGAAACTGCTTGAGATAGCCGGTTGTGCCGATATGACCGTGTTAAGGACCTAAAACCTGCGGAGTGTCTCGGAAACTGCTCGAGATAGTCGGTTGTGCCGATATGACCGTCTTAAGGACCTAGAACGTGCGGGGTGTCCCAGAAACTACTTGAGATAACACGGTCATATCGGCACAACCGGCTAAGGACCTGGAGCATACATGATGTCTCGGAAACTGCTTGAGATAGCCGATATGACCGTGCTAAGGACCTAGAACCTGCGGGGTGTCTCGGAAACTACTAGAGATAGCCGGGAGTGCCAGTATAACCAATTTTTGAGCCCCGCTAACTACAACACATATCGGAAACTGCTTGAGATGGTCCGGTGTGTCGCGATAACTGTTTGTGACACCTGTTGAGGATGCAATGACAGCTGATGGAGACACAGGGACCTGGCATTCATCGGAGGGAAAGCGATTTAATCACGTCCAATTAAAAGAGCAAGAGTGAAGTTATTAATTAATTCGAACATTCGCTAGCGGCCCGCGTATGCAATTCGCAGCCGTTGCCGACGCTGCGAACGCGCGGAAATTAATTAATGCTCAGCTTTCTTAATTAGAGAGCTGATGCATAATATGGAGGGATGATCACCCGGGCCGCAGATTCGCCGCGTAGGAGTCACCGCCGGGCCGATAGATGGCGCCACCGGAAAGGATGACAGGCTCATGGCTTGTGTGACAGAATCTGCGGATGATTAACAAGCTCATCTCTTTTTTTAAATGATTCATGGGCAGCACTTTTAATACTTTGAAACGGGTGTAAGTCCTGGTTCGGTTGCCCTACGCTAATTTCCTTTCTGGGCCGATTCAATCTAGGGTAGATTTATAACGTACACTTTAAATCATTTATCATTTTGGAATGAATTTCCATGAATTTTTGAGTGGCTTGCTCGTCGGTTTATTTATGGATTTTTCAATTATTTACAGCTTCATTTAGTGTTGTTTGGAATTATTACCGTCTAAGCAACCTTATCAGTTGCTTGCTGGGATTTTTGCATTATTTGCAAGTTCACTGGGATTTTTGCATTATTTGCAAGTTCACTGGGATTTTTGCATTATTTGCAAGTTTACTGGGATTTTTGCATTATTTGCAAATTCACTGGGATTTTTGCATTATTTGCAGGTTCTCTGGGATTTTTGCATTATTTGCAAGTTCACTGGGATTTTTGCATTATTTGCAAGTTCACTGGGATTTTTGCATTATTTGCAAGTTTACTGGGATTTTTGCATTATTTGCAAATTCACTGGGATTTTTGCATTATTTGCAGGTTCTCTGGGATTTTTGCATTATTTGCAAGTTCACTGAGATTGTTGCATTATTTGCCAGTTCACTGAGATTTTTGCATTATTTGCAAGTTCACTGAGATTTTTGCATTATTTGCAAGTTCACTGAGATTTTTGCATTATTTGCAAGTTCACTGGGATTTTTGCATTATTTGCAAGTTCAATGGGATTTTTGCATTATTTGCAAGTTCACTGGGATTTTCAAACATTATTCATAGCTTCATTTGGCATTTTCTGGGGCGATTCCTTATCAGGTGCCTTAGATTTTTGCATTATTCTTAAGTTTACTTTGCATCACCCATACGGTTTCTGATATTTTTTTTAATTATTCATCTGGTTCATCTTTTCCACGTTCTTTTCATGCATCATTTCAATGATGCATTGCACAATGTGATTTAGATTTTTGCATTATTCGTAAGTTGACTGTTATCTTTGCATCACTCATATGGTTTCTGATATTTTTTTTTTAATTTTTCATCTTTTCCACGTTCTTTTCGTGCATCTTTTCAATGATGCATTGCACAATGTGCCTTAGATTTTTGCATTATTCGTAAGTTTACTGTTATCATTGCATCACCCATACGGTTTATGATGTGTATTTTTGAAATTATTCATCTGGTTCATCTTTTCCATGTTCTTTTTATGCATCTTTCCAATGATGCATTGCACAATGTGCATCAGATTTTTGCATTATTCGTAAGTTTACTGTTATCTTTGCATCATCCATACAGTTTCTGATATTTTTTTTTAAAGTTATTCATCTGGTTCATCTTTTCCACGTTCTTTTAATGCATCTTTTCAATGATGCATTGCACAATGTGCATCAGATTTTTGCATTATTCGTAAGTTTACTTTGCATCACTCATACGGTTTATGATGTTTATTTTTAAAATTATTCATCTGTTTCATCTTTTCCACGTTCTGTTCATGCATCTTTTCAATGATGCATTGCACAATGTGCCTTAGATTCTTGCATTATTCTTAAGTTTACTTCGCATCACCCATACGGTTTATGATGTTTATTTTTAAAATTATTCATCTGGTTCATCTTTTCCACGTTCTGTTCATGCATCTTTTCAATGATGCATTGCACAATGTGCCTTAGATTTTTGCATTATTCGTAAGTTGACTGTTATCTTTGCATCATCCATACTGATATTTATTTTTAAATTGTTCATTTTTCCATGTTCTTTTCCTGCATCTTTTCAACGATGCATCGCACAAATCAGCCATTCGGAATTATTGCCAATTTGGCACAATCGGGGCGAAATCACTGGGGGAACCAAGATGGCGACCGACTTCCGGCTGTCAGACCGGAAGCGGGCCCTATTCTCCCAGCTCCTCGTTTCCGCCTGTCCCCTACCGGGCTCGTAAACAGGATTTGGCAAATTTCTCGTCTGGCTCGCAATTTTTTTCCGCACCGAAAACAAGTTCATTGTTTGTCCGACGTCATTTTACGATTGGGCGAGACCAGATTTTCGGTTTGCACGCCTCGCATCTTGAGGGCGCATCTGTACAGTGTGTAGTTCAAACATCAACTAGGCTGCTGCCCCTCGACGTGGGGCAATCACTGCTGGCAGCGCAGACTGGCACGTGGCGGGCGCTCGGCGGCGAGTGGCACGTGGCCGCCCATTGGCGCTCGTTGTGGAACGCGACGTTCCAACGAATTCGAATTATTGGAACGACCAGGCCATTGGTCGAAAAATTCGAACGTGATTTCTGATTGGATTTGGAACGCAGATTTCGAATTCATAACATTCGATTTTCGAATAGAATGCCGCCACGCGCTATATGCGTATTCTCACTGAGCGGAGAGCTACGGAGACCCCTTAGTGCCACGCTGTCTGTGATCATCTGGTCGGCAAAAATCGACTGAAGACTTGGATTTCAAAAGGATTCAAGTGCCACGACATAGCGCAAGTAGTTCGAATATTGTTTTCACACGATTACGGCCTGAAATTCCTGTGTAGTATGGAAAGATTTCCAAATCTACATGTACTTGCAACTTCTGTCTGCCATCCAAATATATGACTATCATCGGTGTAAAAAGTTGAGATGTCACCCAACTGTCTTATCCAATGATACCGGTAACTGAAGTTTGTTTCTTGTTACTGTGTTTCCCCGAAAATAAGACCTAGCAATGCTTTTCAAGATGACCGTACCCCGATCGTAAGCCCTACCCCGAAAATAAGACCTAGCGAGGCATTTCAAAATGATCGCATCACGAAAGTAAGACCTAGGATGGTTTTTCAACATGACTGTACCCTGATCGTAAGCCCTGCCCCGAAAATAAGACCTAGCAAGGCTTTTTAATATGATCGTACCCCGATCGTAAGCCCTGTCCCGAAAATAAGACCTAGCAAGGTTTTTTAACACGATCGTACTCCGATCGTAAGCCCTGCTCCGAAAATAAGACCTAGCGAAGCATTTCAAAATGATCGCATCCCGAAAATAAGACCTAGCTAGGCTTTTCAAAACGACTGTACCCCAAAAATAAGACCTAGCACGGCTTTTCAATGTGACCGTACCCCGATCGTAAGCCCTCCCCCGAATATAAGACCTAGCAAGGCTTTTCAAAATGACCGTACCCCGAAAATAAGACCTAGCTAGGCTTTTCAAAATGATCGTAATATGAGCCCTACCCCGAAAGTAAGACCTAAAATGGTTTTTCCACATGATCGTACCCCGAAAATAAGACCTAGCAAGGTTTTTCAACACGATCGTAAGCCCTACCCCGAAAATAAGACCTAGTGCTAACAGTGCTAAATGTCTTGACACCCAGCACTACAACTACACAAGTGTGGGAATTTATGCCAAAAAACAACCATATCCGCCCACTTCCATTTAATTCTGGCACTAACAGTTGATTAACTTAACGAATGAACAACCACGAAATCCACCAGAGCGGATTATATCTACACGACCACTAGTTGACAACCAGTTGACACACGCACACAGGCTCGCGTGCAAATCGAAACCGAGATTGACTTCCGGTCCAGCGAGCCCTACAGGACTCCGTACAACGACGCGCGTGCAAATCTCGCGCGTGCAAACCGAAAGCGCGCGCTGGCGTTCTAGAATCTCGAATGGAACGTTCGAAATTCGAATTGGACGAAATTAAAAAAATATTGAAATTGTGAATTTTTTTCAAGCAAAATTCATCACTTTTCGTGGCCTAAAATTGGCGAAATGAGGTGAAAATGGAGGTGAGTCTCTAGGTGAGTTCCCGCGCCTTATTCCTCTTCCAATTTGCCACCCGTCGGATCCGCATTGCAGCCCCGATGGCTCTGTCTAGGTCGACCTACTTGTATCCATTGCCCTTGTACGTGTCTCTGCTGCCTATTGGCTTTTCCCCCGCCTAATTTATTATGCAAATTTCCCCTCCGCACCTTTATTTACGTGGCGTTTTTACGCGTTTTAGCATCCCCCCCCCTACTCCCCCACCCAGAGCCGTCTCTTAATACCGCGCGGCGACCCCCCAACCCCCCCGAGTGGAAACGCCGGCGTTAGGCCTACTTCGAATTTGAATATTTTCACGCCCAATTTGAGCCCCGTTTGTTTTCATTTCGTCTCGAGGTGGAAAAAGGGGAGAAAAAATGCGACGCTATAAAGGCCTGGCTTTTCCCTCCAGTAAAACGCGAAAAAAAACACAGAAAAGCGATGAAAACGTGCAAAGGCGACGCGTTTTAAAGTTGCAAATAATGCATTGAGAGAGGGCTAATCTTGCTACTTGGTCCGAATGTGGCGGCTTTATATCGGCCTGGCTTTGCTTGGCAACAAAACGTGAAAAAGCCCCCGAAAAACAATGAAAACATGCAATGGCGACGCGTTTTAAAGTTGAGAATAATGCATTGGGAGAGGGCTAATCTTGCTACTTGGTCCGAATGTGGCGGCTTTATATCGGCCTGACTTTTTTCGCCAATAAAACGTGAAAAAGCCACGAAAAACAATGAAAACGTGCAAAGGCGACGCGTTTTAAAGTTGCAAATAATGCATTGAGCGCCGGGTTTTTTTGCTACCTGGTCCGAATGTGGCGGCTTTATATAAGGCCTGGCTTTTCTTGCCAGTAAAACGTAAAAAAGCCACGAAAAAGCGATGAAAACATGCAAAGGCGACGCGTTTTAAAGTTGCAAATAATGCATTGAGCGCCGGCTTTTCTTGCTACCTGTTTCAGATATAGCGGTTTTATATCGGACTGGCTTTGCTTGCCAGTAAAACGTGAAAAAGCCACGAAAAGCAATGAAAACGTGCAATGGCGACGCGTTTTAAAGTTGCAAATAATGCATTGAGCGCCGGGTTTTTTTGCTACCTGGTCCGAATGTGGCGGCTTTATATAGGCCTGGCTTTTCTTGCCAGTAAAACGTAAAAAAGCCACGAAAAACGATGAAAACGTGCAAAGGCGACGCGTTTTAAAGTTGCCAATAATGCATTGGGCGAAGGTTTTTTTGCCTACCTGTTTCAAATCCGGTGGTTTTTGATCGGCTGTGGTGGTGGCTCGGTGGGGTCAAGGGTCACGGGTGTGTCCAGGCAATTCCTGCAAGAAAAAAAGGGGAATTGAGTTGGGTGTTACTCATACAGGTGCATTTATGTCGTATTAAAATTTAAAAATAAAAATTTAAATATAAAAATGTAAAAATTAAATTTAGAGATAACATCTTCTGTGGCTGGAGTATCAGAATAGATAAATTTGAGGACGCACAGCCAATCTACTTC
>JAQFYZ010004613.1:0-10778 GCA_034695085.1 Cylindroiulus punctatus | reverse complement strand
TTCTTGAGAATTCCTGTGAATTCCCATTCCTTTTGAATTCCTGTGTACACAAATATCAAGAGTGGTTGCCCCCTCGCTACCAGACACCCTGCATTACTCGTGAATTGCAAAAAGCATGCACGTGGTACTCCGTGTTTGTTTCATATGATGTAAATTTATCATTAAGACAACAGTAAATTGAGTGCAAAAAACGGTGGGTTTCTTCATACTCGGTTAAATTTAATTGGCTATTAACACAGGTTTTTGTGCATTTTCATACCTTCACTCAAAACCTTTTCTTCATTCAATAACCTGTCATTTATAAGAGATGGCTATAGATCTGACTAACAGTTTTTTTACATTTTTAATCATTTTTTGTAATAAAAAATTGTAATTAAAGCAAATTCATGTTAATCACCTCATTCCTTTTCTTAACCTTGTCTAGAATTTGTTCGTTTGATGAATTACAAGCTTGCTTAAGTTTGAATGATCCAGCAGAAATAATTTTATGCAACGACAAAGACCGATTGAATGTCCTAATCGAACGTTAGTTAATAAATGAATAAAACACGATTTAAAGAGTGCTTAAAGTAAAAGCTGATAAGGATATGCTTTCAAATTTCTCGTCTTTTGTTCATATCTAAAGCAGTGTTAAAAACTCAAGACCCAAACAACAAATTTATTTTCAACCATGGAAAAATATTCACGCACGTTTGAAAAGGCGCTCTGGGAATCCCAGCTGAATTAAGTGCTGAAATATTATATGATGCATGTGGAAACATTTATTAACGCACTGTTTTATTGGTTAATTAATTGGATAGGAACCTTCCCCTTTTTAAATTGGCTTTATGATAGCACGACCTTCCATGATAGATTTATTGAAGCAGTGCATTAGACCCTAAACTCTGTTTACTGCATTACAAACCTGATAAAAAAAGAACAGGCCAATGCTTGCAATAATTATGCAGGGGTGTGCATTCATAATGAAAGGTGGAGTAATAACCTCAATTTTTACGATTGTTTTCCATAGTTTCATTCGATAACAAGTACCGCATATTCTTGCATTACATACTGTACATGACAAGAAAAGTATACCACGCAGATTCATAGGCGATGAATAATAAATCGAGCAGTTTATTAATGGATGACCCCTTTTAAAATTACGTCACGCAATGCTCGTCCAATTATTTTAATTTTTTTACTTATTATGCCGGGATATGTGTACTAATTCGGTTATGGCTAATAGCTTTTCCGTGTCAGAAACGAATCATGCATCATTCATATTAATTAAATCGCATCTTAAAATCTCATTAGAGATGAGCGTATACGTCAGGCCTTGGTGGAAACATGAAGCAATGACTTGCAGCATTGGTTTCAAAATATTTTGGAAAGACTAACAAATATGCACACCTCACATCAAATACTCAAAGCAAGTAAATGTGGGTAAAACAGGTTTATAAGCACGACTTAAGGTATCTAATAAGTCTGCATGTAAACCTAGAAGAAATTGTGGAATCGCTTGCTAATCGGAACTGTAATATAACGGTATTGTAACAGAACTTGGCAGGTCATAAAATTTACTAAATACAGAAATGATGTTGAATCGTTTCATAACATTCCACTTCGAGGCACTTCAAATTCTATGTTTCAAAGACTTAGCTATTTTAATCTGGAGAAAACAATAACAAATTTTAGAAGTTCGTACTTGAGCACCTACATGTACATACGATGCCCGCATACTAACAAGCTAGTCAGTGTTTTAGCAAGTAATTCAAATGCATTTGATACAAGGTTGGAAGCTATGATACATGTATATGATGGTCATAGGTGAAACTAGAGGTCAGCTTAAGATATCCTTGACTGGAAAATTCGAGGTTATTCAATAGGTTAAGCACTAACAGCTTCCACCAACGCACAGCAAGGAATCAAACATGCATCACTACAACAGAAATGACGTTAATTAGTAATTACATGTAGTTTCATATTGATCATCACACAGTGGTCTTAATATGATGACAAACGCTAGGAGTCTGGGATGAATGGAATGAAAGTCAACACCATGGTACAACGCTGAATGGTAGTTGAAAAAAATCCTTTTTCTAATGCAAGTAATGTTGCATCTGCATGGTGCATTAAATGAAAAAAGTGAAGCAGGACAAACGCCATACTACAGTGTATGTCAAATCATGTTTTCATCTCATCTGACCTGGAGCCAAACATTCAGAATTTCAAAAGCTTATATTACAAATTCGTCATTCTAAACCTCGCATTTTGTACAAACACGACTGTATGTTATGCCACGCAGAACTTCGTATTTATTGTTTGCTTACTGTAACTATAACAAGACCAACAAAACTATCTGCTCGACATAACTTGTTCTGCTATACTTTGCTCCAACTCTGGTGCTGTCACGTGTTCCATAACCGACTTCGGCCAATCACAATAACTGCAATTAAGGTTGACAGAACAGATCATTGCTCACCATAAGCACGTCCGATAAAGCAAAAATTTGAACAAAAAGAAATTATCGATCCTCCAATATTTTCTGAAAGGTTTTTTCCGCCATGAAGAAAAAAACATTAAGAGGGCCCCATTGTCTAGGCCCCGTTTCGGATGGCTATTATTCGAGTTAATTAAAGCGTTAATGGGGAAAAAATTACTCCAGCTAAAATAACCAAGCGGAAGATGAGTGGATCAACTCAAAACGTGCCACATTCTTGCAGGCAGATGGGGCCAAAAAAATACTTCACGCCAATAGCGCTGATTATTTTTGGCAAAAAAAGGCTTTGATGTTGCAGTCCATGGCCGCTTACTTAAATAAACATGATAAGTAGCGTTAAAGACTGGCAAACAAAGGTGAGCTTTTCTCCAGAAGCCTTTGAAAAGGCACGCGAAAGCCATTGTGCTGGATCGTTTTGCAGGATTTTCCCAAACAAAAGCTGACGAATTGTGGCCAGAAGACGGACAGATGCCAAGGAGATGGATGGTGGTACCCCTGATGGGGTGCCAGCCTCACCCCCTGAAATGGCCACGCGAGCACACTTTTGTTTACTGGACCAGGGCCGGCAGGTGTGCACTTAAAAGGTTACACCTCTGTGTAGCTGCATGCGCTAATTAGGGTCTTACACTCGAGGGTGGACCTGGTCTACAATAAAGACCCAATTTGAATGGACCACTTCGGGGGGTATGCTCACCTTGCCCACATCGCCAACGTGATTTGGACGGTCATTATTTCCAGTACTGATTATTTCGTAGCACCTGCCTGTTTTTTGGTTCTGCTTTGTCTCACCTCCTCCCACAAGGAGCAAGGACTGGTTTTTCTGCAAAATCCCATATCTAGGTCTGGTGTTTCTTTGTGCGTTTTATTCCACAGATTTTATAGCAGGTTACCTCTCCAGTCAAGGATCTGCTCTTCGGTCTCCCGCCCAGATCAAAAGGTCCAGGGAGAAAGTAGGTCTCCTGCACGCTCAGCATGCAAATGAAGTTTTAATAAATAACGTGACTGTCGTTTGTTCGTGTTTTATGAGGTGGGTGGAAAAAGGAAATGAAGGATGCAGGCAGAAGAACAAACTAGTTTTATCTCAAGTTGGAAAACAAAAGTCAAGGCTGCAATCTCTGGATGCAGTCACTAAACCCCGGTGATATGCGTTTCTCGAAACAAGCATAAGGATATCTGCAACATTGGAAGATTTTCTAGGAACCAATAGTACTTTTGCGCAATATCAAAAAACTGTCAGCTAGGACGAATTGCGTCCATAGAATCTTCAAGATTGTCCACGAATGGAGAAAGTTGAGTCATGCCGGGCATGTACTCTGCTAGCTGTAACTATAATTCCAGAAATGTATGGTGCCTTCTGGCATTATGTCAAAGTTCGCTGACATTGTTGAAAATGCTCCATTTTGGAAATTTTCCAGATTGCCATTATGAATTGTCAGCTAATAAGTCGAAAAAAATTGCTCAAAATTCATCATTTATGCTAATACTGTATGTTGATAAAATGTCACAATTCGAAATTTGAAGGGCAATTGATTACGTGATCACTTGGGGGACTGGAAATGATAAAGGATGACATGAGGGTCGAGGGGAGGGGGTGGGGCATGCCGCATGAATGCATCTTTGTAGACAACAATAAATATCAAATATTAATAGGATATTAATTTTAATATCTACAGTAATTTATACGGTAAATGCAAAGCAAACAAAGCCGAAGCTGTTTGTTGATGATTATTGCAGAAAATGTCAGAATTTGAAAAAAAAATTGAATTTATATGCATTGTTAGCTAGCTGAGATTGCTCGAAAACTTATTTCTAAAGTTCCAGTTTTGTAATTCCAAGTTTTGTGAGACGCCACAGAAGCGTTCAAAACTGACTTAGGCAAGGATGTCTAGTGCTACATGTAGTGTCGAATTCAGTCTCACCAGTGCTACTCTTTCCATTCATTGTCTAATGTGTGTTTAATAAATATTAAAATCGTATTACTCACGAGTGTGCAACACTTAATTCTAGCGTGTCAACACAGGCCCTCCATCTCCTCGCATATTTAATGAAAATGTAGACCAATGACTACGCACGCTCTAAAAAGTTAAAATATTCCATTCCAGCAACTTTCATTACTCAACGTCAAATGATCCGGAGTCTAGGATCAACATTTGCTGGCATAATTCCACTCTTGGACTACTAATTTTATTGGATTATGTAAAAAGCATAATCAGGATATACGGCCTTTGTCGATTGCAGCTTGCATTTTCACTTTTTTTACTAGTTTCTTCGACCTGTTTGTAAATCACTCTTTTAAAATTTAGATTCGAAGCAATAAACTTGTATTGTTTCCTTCCCTCCATTAAATATACATTGGTCGAGAGTAATGGAGTTTGCAAAGATGGCAATCCCATGCAAAATACATTCCAGCCCGAGTAGATACAGTGCAACCTCCGAATGTTGGTCTAGCCAGGGACGAATGACAACTGCCCAACATAAAGAACAGTCAATAGTTTGAGATTGTTCAGAGATTTAATCAGGTTTTATAGGCAGATTCTTTTCGGGGTGTTAAGTTGTTTATTACATTCCTTAAGCTATTGCAGGTTTGATAGTAATGGTCTGCATTGTCACGTATTAGAAATGTATACTTTCTTTACACTGTCAATCTAATTCCCTTTCATCCAAAGACAGTTGAAAATCAGTTATGTAAACCGTCTAAAATATCGACAGTCTGGCTCATTGAGTTACGTTCGTTGAAGTACATGTATGTTAGTTAATTTAGTTCATTAATACAAGCATCGATAACATGTACAAGCTTTTTAATCTAATTGCATACCAATTCCGGCATGGCATATCATTACAATAAAGTCGTCATATCAGGGCACCATATAATGTAATTCTTACAGTATTCCTCGCATTTAGATCACTTGTCTCGCAGCACATGTACTCCATATAAAATTTAAAAGCATTATTGTGACATTATTTCAATAGTGCTAAAACCCAGAATGGTTTTTGGGTCACACAGTTGGATCACACAGTTGCAACGGATTAGGTAATCCAGAATGGTCAAGAATACGGATTTAGAGTTCAATAACCACTAACAGAGCAAAGCTAATAAAACCTTCAAAAAGTGCATGATTTTCCAAGGATTAAGTTTGATATCTATACCTGACTATTAACTGATGGATAATTCAGAACAGCACACAAGATCTGCAGTAAAGAATAACGCAGATCTGGGATTATGGGATGGCTGAACTGGCCATTTTGGATTAGTAAAGTGTTTGATTGAAAACTGTTACATGCACATTGTATATGCCCAGTTTACAGAAGCAGTGCACAGTGCCCAAGAATAGGGGGTTGTATATCCATGGAAAAGCTTCCGTAGAGCCATACCATTTAGTGCTTAAAACTGATATTCGTTGGCATTTATTTACTGTAAGATCTGCGATGAGGCCACAAAAAAGATTTAAAGTGACAGGCCATTTCAGGGGCAAAAAGAAATCAAAATAACAACAAGGCTTCGGAAACTTCGTTATCGAAATCTGTTTCTCCCCAGTCGCCATTTCTGCATCGTCTAGGGAGCATGTTGGAGGATCCCCCAACGAATAAATTTTATCTCGAATTTTACGTTCATAACGCCATGGATTACCTCGGCCATATCGTCGAGAGGGAATATAATTGACCTCCAGAGGTCGGCGTTCTTGTTTGTATACGTGTATTGAGACTTGCAATTGACTTCCATTATGCAGGAGGCCGCCATCAAATCACAAAGTTAAACCGGGGTTAAATCCTGGCCCAGATCTGGGGGGTCTGGGACTGATGTGGAGGGGGGTGGGACGCCTGCTGAATCACCAATGCGAGCTTGTCTGTCCAATATTCATGAAAGAGGTCGGTTTCAAGGAAATGGTAGGCCCTATAGCAAATTTACCAAGCAGTCGATACAACTTTGCAAACCAAATCAGCTAACACAGTAGTTAAAAAGTTTCGTGCAACGCTCCCCAGCTACATGCTGATCTATGGGTTGCTTTGCTTATCTAATCGTGCGTCAGAGTCCCTGAAGAAACGCGTGAAACTTAAGATAGAAAAGGTTTCAGAAAATGTGCAAACGAAATTCAAATCCAAATTCAGCAGAAAGGTGATGTGCCAAAAAAAGCTTGGAAGCTAAAAAACGTCGCCTTAAAAAGTGCAATACAGCTTTGACTCGCCTTAAATAATGCTGCCTTACACCAAATCACGACAGATGTCCGCTTACATGCATGACCAACCTTCTACTTAATTCACACGAAATTTGTTAGAAAACTAAACGAGTGTTGTGAACGAATTAGAGAAATCTTGGAGAAACTTAGTAGGTTTGAGGTGCCTAGAATCACAGCCAACCGATTCTCAAGTCGAGTACAGTACAGTCTGTATATTAAAGTAAAGTGAAGGTTAGTAAAGCAGGCTTGTTCCCATGAATCACCAAGTATACAATGTACAGTGTAGATGCAAACTTTTAGAGGGCTTGTTTGGCTAAATTTGACTGTATGTTGATCTTTATAATTTAAACATTGTTTTGTAGAGAAAACAAAATTAACAAACATAAAAAGACTGCTGAAGCTAGTGTAATTTGGAAGAGCCATGCTCTACCGTGCTCACCTTTGACTATCAAACTTTGAAGTTCAAAACGCAATAACGTAATTCCACGAAATCGATCATGACAACAACCTGTGCACATCATAATGAAAGGATATGAAAGGATATGCAAGCTGTTACTGATTTAGAAAAACCAGACGACCTTGTGGTATATTAGATATACATTTACATGTATGGTGAAATGAACATACAATGTTAAGTTACAGCAACCTTGAACGCTTCAAACATGTAGGCCTAGTTGTTAATAAAAAAAATCTCAAGAACTACGGAAAATTTTAAAAAGAAAGTTGCAAAAAGGTGAAAAAAATAAACGCAAATAATAAAAACCTTCTATTTGCAAGGTCTTCAATAAATCAGATATAAAGGATATACTGTACATACATGTATATACAGATTAGAGGGACACCAATCATAAAATTTTGTAGAAAACCACAATTAAATTTCAAATACAATGTACATGTACCTGCACATACGTTCCTGTTTATCCCAAGGAGTTCATTCACAGTTACCAGTAATTTACATGTAATTTGCATACTTTTCGCGTATCATTTCTTAATTTTGTGAGTCCAGAATCTGCGAACATTCCATGCATATTTCTAACATTAGATCAAAATATTGCCCCAAGGCCTTTGAACTCAATATGGCAATTCCATGCAACCGGGTACATGTACATGCACACTAGACAGGGTGATCATAAAAGTTCCGCATTCACTACAACTAATCAAATGTTTTTTTTAACATAATGAACAGTAACTTTTGATTGTGAGGTACTGTACTTGTAGGACTTTGCATATGTATAATCACTATCCTTTCTGAATATTCTCAATTTCAATATTGGAACCATAGAACATCGTTAGAACATAACTTATGCTAAGTATGAGTTGGTTAGTCAAAGTGCGATATTTACGGGGCCGAAATGTGGAAGTTATCTTGCCCACCACTGAAGCCGAACATACTGTACTTTCTCATAAATGGTAATGAGAGGACAGTTGCAAGTTTGCAACAGCAGGGTACGTGTTGTGATCCTAATGCCACGAGAATGATGGTCTGGCATTGTTTTTGGGGCTGTACTCCCCACTGAGGACAACCGGTACATTTGCAATCTTATATCATCTAAATCGTGTTTTTATTCCTCTGGACCTACTTGGTATTCCAAGCATATGGGAAGTGGAGACCATCACGATGGCCAACTTGCCCACAACAAGTTCAATTTCATCGCACATGTAAAATACCCCTATATAAATGCTTTGCAAAATAAGAATAAGGAATTTAAAGTGATATACCTGTACATATACAGCGCATAGCATTATGTTACAAGACACTGACTATGTCTCACCCTGTACGTCTGTTATGATAAGCACGAATACTTTCTACGCCATATCAAGAATAACAGAGAACTAAGGATGCATAGAATAATTGTGTTTGCAAGACTGGTTATTCTCTTAGTACTGTATGTATGCTCCAGGGTAATATCTTATAAATTACTGCTCAGCCTTGACATGACTGCCCTGGCGTACCAGAAAAGCACACCTGACTTTCACTAGGAGTCATTCAACAGTCTTGTTTGCTTCATGAATTTCCAAATTTACGAGTTTTGTCTCTGCTTAATTGTTGTTCCTCTCGGCCGTCCGTGCAGCATTTTGTAAGAATATCGCTAGCAGTTCCTGACCATATTTACTGGGCAATTCCAGAAGGTTCATAACTAAATTTTATCTCGAACTAACCAGATCAAGAGTTGCCCGAGCATTCTCAAATACAAAATACAGGAATCTACTTCACACGTTTCATTAACTATTAACCAAATCTAAGTTTATCGTTGGAATGCAGGCGAGATAAATTCACATAAAGGCAATCAAGGATTATTACGTCTTCAGGCAGCTATTTGGAATTAACACTGGGTTCAGCTAATCCAAACTTCAATCAAATTACGTCCAAATACAAATGATATCGAGTTGATCCATCAGTTATCATTTTATCAGGTGATTCAAGCTTAACCTTTTCTTTCGTAAAACATCTTCTCAAACTCATCCCTTGGGCCCCAATTAGTCTGACTTGGGTATCGATTATCGAAATTTGGCAATTCCCCTATCGTTAAGCACGTCTGAACGACGGCATTTTAAGCAATTAATGAGAAAACCTAACTTTTTGATTTATCAGCTGGGTAGAAAAAGTTCCATCTCAAGAACAAAAAGAATTTGCGAATCATATTTGAATAAGCATTTGTACTGATTTCATTTTGCTTAATTATGAATATGCAAATTAACATATATTGCATAACAATAAGACCGAATATCGTGTCCCTAATCCCCTTATGCAATTACATCAAATTAAGAATTAATCCAATTTACACTATGAAACACGCTTTGGCATTCGTCGTTCCTTAATTTAGAAAACGAGTGTTCAGGAGCATATTTTGCTTTAAAAATTACCGGTATTATCATTGGTAAATATATTTGCCACTATGTATACATATTGAGCCTCTCACCTGTGCTTAACATGTGTGCTGCACATAACGTGATACTGCACACTTTGGTAAAGTAATTGTGCATTTTCAAACATTGCACATATCGGCGTGTGTTCAGGACAGTCACACCCTATATGTTTAGCGGATATCATTTCTAAAGCAAAAATAAGCTCAGAAAGGGTTCTGCTTGGTGTTCATTGGTGTAAGACTTCACCTCTAGCAGTATGACCACAGTTTTGAAGCATGTCTTTTCCTGCGATGCATTCAGTATCTTCCAATCAGAACTGACCACCTTGCTCTTGCATTTAGCCACCAATATGAAAAAGATGTGATTAATAACTTGATGTATAGTACATGTGCATGTATTTTGAACTTTTATCCCCAATTACCGATCCACTGCAGTCCGAGAGGCGATTTGAAATGCAAGGAGCTTGAGTGAACGGTATCAAAAATGCAATTCACGGAGAGATTGCACTGGTCATAAAGAATTCTTAATGCACCGAATATCCAAATGCATTATCGATATTCCAATTTCTTGGGCTTGAGCTGGTGGCCACTGCCGTAGCATGAGAGCGACGGCATTATTGATTTGCAGGCCGTGTCATTTTTCGGCAATGCATTACTGCACATAGTCAGTATACGGGAGTGTATATCGACACATATACGAAAGTCTGCAAATGGTGATACCAGTAGTGTCAAATAAATGGCAAGTCGATTTTCCGGCTAAAGGGAAGTTCTGCACACTGTATGCATTACGTATAACTTTACACTGCTTCAAGTGACACGGTGGTGACACTTGACTTTCAAGAACGAAACACATTTTACTTATTGCTTGGTGTGACAACGTGGCTCCTGCCTCGTGTGCAATGATACAGCAAATATCATGGCTACAAAGCTTGCATCGCATCCATGGCAGCTATGATGGTAGCAAAGGAGATTGACTGAGCAACAAGGCTATTGTACCCATAATGGCAGCAACATCGAAACAACCGAAAATACATAAAACAAATACGTGCAGCCTCGATTGCTCTCTTCAAAGTCCACCATTTCAAATTACTCTGCATAATCACATTGTGGTCCACATTAACCCAGAATATAGATGCACTTCAGAGTAGTTGCTCTAGATGCAATTTCAAGGAGGGTTCTTGTTAGAGATGCCGCGAATATTCGCAATATTCGACATTCGCGAATCGAAGCGAATATTCGATTCGATTCGACTTGTCG
>JAQFYZ010004612.1:0-10779 GCA_034695085.1 Cylindroiulus punctatus | reverse complement strand
AAAATGCAAATTTCATATGATTTGTGCAAGATTTGTGCGAATTTGTCCAATGGCTGAACTTATCATGAGTTAGAAAAATGCAAATTTCATATGATTTGAGCAAGATTTGTGCGAATTTGTCCAATGGATGAACTTATCATGAGTTACAAAATGCAAATTTCATATGATTTGTGCAAGATTTGTGTGAATTTGTCCAATGGATGAACTTATCATGAGTTACAAAATGCAAATTTCATATATACACCGATATGATTTTTGTTAGGTACAGTATTGATGACTGGGTCACCACCACATTGGGCCTGGACTGTAAAATATGTCCTGGACGAAACCTCTCCAGTCTCCATCACGGTGGATTGGCAGAGGTGGCTTCCTGGATCCCAGAAGTTATTCCCATGACTTGCTCATGTCCAATTAAGTTGTAGTGCATGTCAAAGACGACGTGGTTGACTCCATGGCAATTAATAGGGACAACCAAAATTATCCATAAAGCAACGGTTGTGTGCACTATACGTAGTGAAGATAACGTAGTGTCTTCAGTTAGTGTATTACATACTTGCACATGAACCACAGGAGAACTTATACAGTTTGTTCATTCATGATAAGCTCACAGGCGACTTGGGTTTGTGGCATTTCGCTGCAATTACATGTACATGTATATTGATTGTGCAAACAGTGTTCACATGGGGATGGGTGAAAACTGATCACGAAAGTGCTTTAATCGGTGTTGTGGGAAAGTCAGATGAAGATACGATGCTCTTTTTCTTGTTACCATAGTTTGTTTTTTGGTTCCCAAATCTTGGCATGCCATTGAGGATGCGACTATTGTTTCATCCCCTCAATTGCCCGAAAAACAATTTGTTTTTGTTTTATTGTGGCAAATGATCGATTTTGCTGGATGCAGACTGCCACTTAGTCGATGATATCTCGATATTTGGAGCAATTTGTCAGCTTTTCTTAAAAGGCTGTAATTAAGGATGTTCCAATTTGCAGATTTGCTGGCGATAATCATAGGGTCAGTCATAATACACGTTTCATGCGAGACCCCTGAAGCAAAGTGCATCTCCACCTTTATTGTCGTTGCATCCTTTTCTAATTCAAATTAATGTCAGTGCGTGACGCCATCTTCGTTTTCAAATCCAGGTATTTTTTGTACATTTTGCGAGCGTTTTAGGCATACGTTATTTTTTCCCTTATTTTTTGTCAGAATGTAGTTTTGCTAATATCAAGTAATTAAGCGAAAATCTGAAAGTAGGAATTTTTTTTTCAAGCCGTTTGTCAAAATGTCAGGTAGTAATTAATACCGACATTCGCACGCAAGATAGCTTCGGGAAAATGTGTGATTACAAATGGGTTTCACCCCCTAAAATTGCTTCCATGTGGTAAGGTGTGTAATTTCATTTCCATTAGGAACTCTAAATCTCTAATATAGTGCTGAAAACTGTTCCTAAGAATTGAGCAAATGAATCGGGAGATTTTAGTTGAACCATTAACGCTATGTTTACATGCATTAACTCACCTAATATCAAGTTCCATACGTCATATCAAGTCACTTTCAAATTTATGGGATTGCATCCTGTGGCTTGCAGTCACAGGATACAATGCGTCAAGTGCTCATCTTCTGTTAAGCCTGTTTAAAATGTTTACATGCTATTGTGAACAATGTTTATTTGCTGATTCCTTAACTTGCATGGTTTGGGTACGTAGCTCGAATCTAACATCCTGGTAAATTTCAAAACAAGTACAACTAGAGCTGACATGCATACTTATTGCATGTAAACATAGTGGAAATTTGGATCTCTGAACGGTTTGCATTCCCTATTGTCCCTAAAGTAGGCGAGCTTTCACACTCCGTTGTTACATTGTTTTATACCGTTTCATAACCAGACTGTTCATAATCTCGGCAACTTTTTTGTTGTTCTGTCATAGATGGTCGGCAGCTCGTGTGCACTTGTAGGTCATTGGTAGCATTGCATGCCAAAAAGCATTGCAGACTTGGGACATATTTCATCAAAACCAATTCGGTTTCAATTTCTTTGACTTTAACGATTACCTTCGTCTAATGCCCTCTGGTAATGTTTTGAAATACAATTCAACTAGCTCCGGCATTTGCGACAAATACATTTTCAGGCCGCCATATTGAGTCAAAATGACGCCATCTTTTTCGTTACCTCAACAATCCACCGCGCAGATCTGATGGCTATTTTTTTTAAAAATGAATATAATGAACGAAACGTGACCATTGCTTAACATATTCTGGATTGGTGGTGGCCTGATGGACCAATGGAAAACTTCAACATTCTTTCCTTTAAAAAGGTCGAAAATCTCACATTTTATGTACTAATTAAAGCACTGTTATGTAACATTGCAAAACAGTATATGGTTTATAGGACAACAAAATAACGATAAATAGTCGCTAATTACTGGCTGGCATGCGTGCCAAGCAAATTTAGTTTCCATACATACACCTGTAATTAATGCTTACAATCATTTTGTGTTATTAATGCATGGAAAAATTGACCACTTTAGCACAAAATTCATGCAATGTGGCTGCAAAATTAACGTTTTATCACATTTCTAAGCAGGAATGTGGAAGTACTGCTTCCTATTGATGAGGTGAGGGCTGCCAAAAATAATGGACTTATGAGCATTATCCTAAGCATATTTTTAGAAATGTCAATAAGATAAGGGAAAATTTAAGATGGAGAAAGTTCCACGAAGGTTCTCCATCCTAGAAGGCAGCATGCTAATACTTGGTTTTACCATCAAATTTAAGAGCACAGCGCCATCTACTGAAGAGATCACTGTCTGGAAATCAGGGAAATAAATGTTGCCAAATCTCACTGCATACAGCATCATCCGGAAATGACAGTAAAAACGATAAAAATACTGTCTCCAAAACAACTAAAATAATTTTGCCTATGTCCAACTGGCCATTTTGCACTGCATGATTTTTTACAAAATTCAGCCAATATTTCAAATCTATCCACAAGAGCATGATTAATTAAAATCTTCATTTCTCACTGATGCATTTAAACCATAAGTTCCTTAGGTGGAAAAAAAATCATAAGTTCGCTCGATGGATGTCTTCATAACAACTTGCCACTTGCAAGCTTGGTAGAAATCCGTCTGACAAAAATTCAACTTTTCTCACTGTTAACGAGTGGGTACAGGTCCACCACCTGCACCCTTTTTTATTGGAATGCAATTTTTTTTGTGAAATCCCACGATTAAGCTCCGATCGAGGAATTGCTATGCACGCATGATGGGTGCATGTATCAATGTGTGCGAATGGATTATGCGCAGGTAGCAATAATAACACAATCGGTTGGATTTTCATGTGAACTGTAAATGACGAATCATTTTTATTAAAATGTGTATCGACTGACCCATGCCATTGCCATCCAGTCTCAGATGAGAGGGAATTCGTTTTCGCTCTCCCTTTGCGGGTCCAGCCGCCCAAAAAAATTGTCTGAATGTAAAGACTGCAAATCCAATTGATAAATTTTAGGATTCCTTTGGAGCTCAGGAAGGTTCAGAATCCTCCAGGCTGCAAACCTGCACTTTAAGATACCATAATCTAATAAGTCATGCATGTAAACCTGATTTACCTATGTTAACATCTACTTGGTGTTAATATACATGATTTGAAATCAGCATGGGTTGATTTGATTAATAGTTGCTCCAAACAACATGTTAATACGTGTAGTTAAAATGATGTGTATGAATGATGTAGTTGAAATGATGGTGAAACTATGTTTACCTGCAATTTAAGATACCATAATCTAATTAAGCTATGCATATAAACCTGCTTCACCTATATTAACCTCTACTTGATGACGATGTTAATATACATGATTTGAAATCGGCATGGGTCGATTGACTTCAAATCAGCAAAGAAAAAGTATATCCAATTGCATGTAAACAGCCAATGCAGGCGTGAGATGAGAACATAAATGATGATTTGGTGTTTGCTGTGTTCGTGGTAAATCTAAAACCATGGAAACTGGCATGTTTTAGGTGAGTTATACTAAGATGCTGTAAAAACAAGGGTTCTATTTAATCTTTTTAGTTTTTTTTAAAAAACCGTCGGAAATAATCGAGGTAAAATCAAAACATGATGAAGTTCATGTTAAGAGGTTGGTCGTAAAGAACTTCAGTGTCATTTCTTACAAAGCAATTAATCCAAGGCATCGTACTCCTTGCTGTTATTGTATGAAGCAGAGGATGCTGGGTATTTTTAAACATACCACCAGCCCACCACAAGGTGACACATCACACATCTCTAGTAAGTTGGTGTAAAGATGTGTAATTTAATTTAACTTACAGCTTGTATGTAAACACGTGAAACACGTGAATCGTCTCTCAGTTAGCATAAACTAACTTGGATCTAACCAACCAGGCCAGTTTTCCTTATGCAAATTGATGGTCAGACCGCCATCTTGAAAAGGTCAAAGCTACCATGTTTGGCATCTTGGCATCTCGGTATCTTGGTAAGGTCAACATTCTTGGGAACCTCTTCAGATATCCCAGAAACGGATATGATTTGGATCACATTTTTGGCCACTTGATGGCGCTCTAACTGGCCGCCATTTTCCGCCTGGGTAGTGCTGGGAATTCTGTCCCCCCCTTCATCCCCCTTCTTGGGGGATGCCTCGTTGAAAGCGATATGTGGGAAGTGACGATAGGCGAACAATGATACTTTCTCCCATTGTGAAAATCATATTTCTGGTAATATAGATGCGAACGATTTCGGCGGTGTCATTGCACGGCTGCGGGCTCAAAGGGTGGCTGCTTGGCCACCCCTCATTCGATCAAATTGACGGTAATCGTGACATGGCGAGAAAATGTCTCTCCCAGGACTCTGGGACCACACCGGATCTTTCCTGTAGCATTCCGAGCGAAGGCCAAGGGGTGGGGCTATGCTATAGTCATTTTCAGGCTAACACAGGGCCTATGGTGCTGCCACCTGGAAGATGTGATGCGCCCATGTGTAGAGGTAGATGCATAATGCATTGCTGCAAATAACACCACAGCCACTGAATTAACATGTCATCGAAGGACTAGGTCCTGAGAACCAACCCTACTTGGATGTAAGGGTTGTACTGGGTATGACATTCATGGAAAAGTCATGAAATGAAGTTCAGATCTTGAGAATATCACATTTAGGGCATGCAATCCTTGTTACCTTTAAGTGACGACAGCCTATTCTAAAAGCCTGGAAAAATCATTAAAATATCATGGAATTTGCAATATCAAATCATGCAGTCTGCATGTTGAACTATTCAAACCAGTTTCTATCAGAATGCAGACAAGTAGTCATTGCATAATGCAGTTTTGAGAACTTTTCATTAAACCTTGTAAAGGTTGTGCCGAATAATTTCTAAGTTATTATTTGTTTATTATTAACAATGGCAAGGCATCTTATGACCCAGCCTAGTGTGCAGGTCTGAACAATTTCAGACGTCATGGGCATCCTGTTGGAAGCTTTCTTTGAATGTCCTCTGGTTGATCAATTTGATAATTTTTTCACATATGGCATCGAGATTTTGAAGAGGTTTGGGGATCTACTCGTTTTTCATTGGTCTGTTGTCTTGAAGTGAAATACACAAGTAGGCGCTTGAGAAGCTTTGGGTTGTTGATTCCTCAGCGCCATCTGTTGTCGGTTTTCTGATGCGAGTTTTCTCAATGTAAAAAGCAATGAGGCTTTGTTGTCATAGTTTGAGCAACACTTAGATGATGCATCATCCCGTTTACTGCATTTAATGCAAGAAATGAATAACAAGAAAATATCATTGAGCATTTTTTCCAAATATTTCATAGTTTTGTTCTAGTTTACAAACAAATCCGTCACTTTATACATCGTACACACTTAATATAAAAAGGCTGATATCTAAGAAACAGTTTTTATTACACGTAATGTTATTTTCCAAGACAACTAGTAAGTTTTGGTGTTGTTTTAACATAAACATGTACATGTACAATAGGATTTGAATTAAAAATGATGACAATGAATAATGTAAGAGGAGTTGCACGCGGCCAATAAACAACAGTTAGTATCAATGCAATAACAGGAAGTGGAGGTAATGGATCATTAAAAATAATTACAAATAAATAGTCATCGTTGCAAGTTTTCCCATCATTTTCATCGGGTCAGGTCATTGGTCGCCATCTTGCGTTTCCTCTGAAAACATTAATAAGCAGCGATCTCCTTATCGTCCGGCATTTGGCCTCAAGTAATTAAAATACACCTGTACTTTCACAGCTGCTAATTGGGCATGCTTGGGTCAGTTTTAACATAATAAGCTGATTGCGCCAATCTCCAAGAGAAATTTTTAAAATGCATGACTAGACTGGTAAGCGAATACAAATTGGTGAACATTTTCTACATTAGTTGTATATGTTAGTTAAGCTCGACGGGTCTTTTAAGGCTTTCTTGAGGTCGTTTTCAAAGTCCTTGACACCTGCCTAAAAATTCTGTGTCCACAAATTTCAGACAAATTTCAGACTTATTCTTGGCGATCACCACTTAGTTCTTGACGCCAAAACAAACAAGGCATTTGATGTACATGTATTTACTATATTGTAAGGATCAAATCGTCAGTAACTTAAAGGATCCTAGGTCAGCATACTAACCTTGACAAGTTTACTTGATGAGATGAAATTTCCAGGCTGTAATCGAACATTTCTGTTAGTCACTTTGCTAGTTCCAGGCAATAGCCGAAAATCTTGATTTGACTGTGTGAATTTTAAAGACATGAATTTCCATCAATTTCATTTACACTCCTAGGCACAAGCTACACATTTCCTGATGATTGAATAAATTTTGTAGGTGACTCGATGATTTTATGAAATTCTACATTCAGTCGTTCAGGATCCATTTTTGAAATTTGACATTTTTTCACTTAAAAAACGGGCATCAGCTAGCCTAGGTGAAGTTTCTGGATGACGTAATGGAATTTCTAGATGACTGAATGATTTGATAGATGACTTCCATGAAATTTCAAGATTGCAACTAGAAATTTCCAGTTTTCAGGTGACTTTTAGCGTGCTAACGTCCTGATTAGGCAGGTCCCACGTAAAAATTGCACCCAATCATGGCATTTGAAACCGCCGCCATCTTGCTCATACCGGAACTCAGGCTAGTTTCTTATTGACCTAGTGTTATAACTCGGTCTTTTCCTCTTTTAACTCGTTGGAGTAGCCCATCGACTCTTCAGGTACGGTGAAGGCTATTGGCGGACAAGATCCCTTCAGATTTTGGCAAAAGAGGCGTTCCAAGGTGGCGCTCTTGACGATGTCGAAACCAACATGGCCGCCAAAGGTTGACGGCATCCAGTAGCCAGGACTGCAGATGGGGTTGGCCATCAGGCCCTTCACCGAGTAAGGGCCTCCAATCTCCACCATGGTCTTCGGAGTCACTGTGTAGCCGTCCTTCTCCACGAACAGACCCACAAGGAACTCCACCGCATCCACGGACCCGTACATCCGCTCCAACTCCGCGGCCATTTCCGTTTCACCTGAAAAGTGAAAACCAAAGAGAACTTTTAGAAATTGTCCACAAAATTTGAAGCAGATCGGCTACAAGTCTTTGGCCCGACACCTTCTTGAATTGGTGTCCACCCCATCATGGTGCATGTTATCCATCGAATAATTTGGGTTGATGGACTGCACCCCCTATACGACACTTACTGACAGTATAGGGTATACTGAGTTGAATTGAATTGAAAGGCCGTATAATTAGGGATTAGTGTAATGCACCATACTCCAAACGGAAAAAGTACAAATGTTGAACCTTAAGGGTACAAATGTTTTGAAACTTTTGGGAGTGTGCAACGCCACTGGTGGCGCTGCAGTCAGCCACTTTCAATGGAAGTTTTTCATTTTCCCCAAATAAGCTCGTAAATGCAGACTAATTATTATTTTAACGGTTTTGACTAACTCTGTGGTACCCAATACTACTCTTTGTTGGTATTTAAAGCATTCCGTATTTATTTTTGGGCCACGAGCCAGATTTTATCAAACTTCGCCATGTTATTTGATGAAAGTATCCTACTTTCATGGAAGCTTACTCGACTGCCACTAGATGGCGACCCTTTCGCTGCACACTCCCAATATACACACCTTATGGGTACATATGTTGATTGTACGTGTACCCTTGACATGTGTTCCTATGTTCATATTGTACCTTGAGGTACAAATATTTAAATCATTTCATCCCTTTGGGTACATATATGATATACCTGTAAACCCATCAAAAGCATCAAAGCCTTACCGGTTAATTCCTCGAAAGACTTGTATGCTTGCAAGTCAAAGCGCCTCCTGTAACTGTTGAAGGACTGTAACCGAAGCGTCCTCCCATGGAGCAGGGCGCTCTTGATCATGGGAATCAGAAGTGGGCTGTGGTTGTGATGGCTCAACTGTCAAATTGAGAAGCAGGATTAACATGCGAAGTCCTGGAAGATTCCTGAACAATAAATGTGTCAGACTCACCTTTCCGGCCCTTTGCCGCACCATGGAGTCGACGAACTCGGTGAGACCGTGCTTGAGCACTGACTCGACGTTGTACAGCACTTTCGGCAGGGGGTAGATGGTGGAGGACACGTTGTGGAAGTCGGGCGTGAGGGGGTGCCAGTGGTACAGGTGGTTGAACTCCACGAAGATGCGGTTGGAGAACTGGAAGGACGTCCCGTGGGTCAGCTCTGGGTCGAAACTCAACCGGAAGTTGTACTGGCTCAGGTGCTGAACGTAGTCCTCGATGGTGATCTTGATCGTCTCACCTGAAAATATACGGGACATGTTAACATCTTTAGCTCAGACATCATACAATGCATGTGACTGCAGGCTGACAATGGAACTGTATACATGTGGTTGAATATTTCAGTCAGATTTTATTACACATAATGCCAGCTTGTATGAACCAACTGTATAAAAAACAACTATGACTGGCTATACTTAGTTAGCTTTATTCACAGTCAGAAGAGTAACATCTGCACGACGTTTCGGTTAACTTAAAACCTTCACCAGGTGCTAAAATCCAAAGTTTTGAATATGAAAAAAAAATTTTACAAAGAAAAATGGCGTTAGCCCATACACATAATGCAAGTTCAACCACGAAAAAACGAAATCCTTTAAGAAATAAACAGGTTACTTATACAAAAAATACAAAAAAATATATACACTGGCTCACTTCTACCTTAAATCCTAGCACAAAATTCCGAACCACCAGGGTGAAAACATGTTATTTTGGTGAAAAAGGGAAACGTGTTTTTTCGTTTCCGTAGTAGTGAACCAGTGTATATAATTTTTGTATTTTTTGTATAAGTAACCTGTTTATTTCCTAAAGGATTTGGTTTTTTCGTTGTTGAACTTGCATTATGTGTATGGGCTAACGCCATTTTTCTCTGTAAATTTTTTTTTTCATATCCAAAACTTTGGATTTTAGCACCTGATGAAGGTCGAACCGAAACGTCGTGCAGATGTTACTCTTCTGACTGTGAATAAAGCTAACTAAGTTCTATACGTCCAGTCACGGCCCTAAAGATATCGTTACTGGCTATAACTCTAAAATAATCTTTATAATGGTATTTAAATTGATGGTTTTGTTTAATTTGCATCCTGAAGAAACCTCTTGGAGGGGCGAAACGTTGTTTGATAATGAAATCTGAATGTGCAATATTCAACTCGTGGGATGTTAAGATGACATTTGTATTTTCAAAATTCTCGTTTTTCCATGAGCAACATTGAACAACCTACATGTAATACAGACCTCCCAAGACATGGAAAGACCAGGAAATCCAGGGAATTTTATTTTAAAATCGTTGACGTCGCACGATGCAGGGTGGGTGCATCACCCTGACACCCTCTAATAAAACCCCACGATTTTTTAATCCAAAAGGTCATGCTTTAGGCCTTACCAACGAGGATCAGTCTGGCCGTCTGAAAGAGTTGCTCATCCTCCCACTCTGGATGTTCCAGCTTGAGGACGTCACAGACTCGGTTGTGTTCCCGCAACCAAATCGTGCCATAGGCGAACAGTCCTGGTAGTAGGGCGAAGAAGGGGTGACCCAGGGCGAACTTGTGCTCCTCCGGCACTCCTGGAGGGTAGCTCATGGGCACTGGAGCATCTCTCAAAAATGGAGGGAACTCCTCACCATTGATAATCTTAAAATAGTTAAATGACTGTTATTTTACCATCTATTCTATCGTAGAGTTGCCTGACCTGGCCTGGAATTGGCTGATCGACTTACCTGGGTCAGCATCTTGCCATCCAAGAAGCTGCGCAGGGTCTTCTGGATTCCGGGGTCCTTGCCGTAGACGTGCGAGAGGTCCACCTGCGAGGAAAAGAAACAAGTTCATGCCTGGGCTGGTCAATATCGGCCAAGATGCAATCATCGGCACCTCCTGCTTACCCCGTGGCCGCCCCATGTGAAACCTGGACCCATCTTGAAGTCGGTCTTGAAGAACTGGTGGGTGAAGTGCTGGGCGTAATTGCCGAACAAGACGTTGCTGCGATGGGGCTCTGGAACGAAGTGCTTGCGGCGGAAGAACTTGTCCATGACCTCGTCGGCATCCGGAAGTTCCTTGGGACCTGAAGTGGTAAGTAAATCTAACTTAGTACCCTGCTGGTACTACTGGCACAAGACGTCCCATATGGAAAAGAAATGTATTTTGAAATGCGTAGCTAGAAAAACATTTTAAAATCCATAGCAAGAAATGCATTTGGAAATACATTGGAAAATACCTTTGGATTGGCACTAAAATATGTATTGTATTATGCAT